>MCJB01051565.1:29580-40734 GCA_002018475.1 Nicotiana obtusifolia | reverse complement strand
GGTTGTGGTTAAGTGTTATTACTCACTGAGCTAGCGACTCATTCCCCGCTAATTATTTTTACAGAGACAGCAGTTGACGCAGGCGAGGATTTCGTTAATTAGAGCGCACAGGTTGATATTTCTCGGTGAGCCTCGCACTTGTTCGCGTGGCCAGAGATTTTTCTTATTGTTATGATCTTTTCATTGAACTCTTAGAGTTGCTCCATAGTCATTATTTTAGTGTTATGCGTATCCTTTCGTTATTATAGTCTTATGTTGAGTATCGTTCTTATTTATCAAAGTTGGAGATAAATTAATATTTCTATTGGTCAGTTGGTGGTTTAGTTATACTGGAGACTCGTATCGGTTAATTGACAAGCTGTCAATTGTTTGGTTTAATATTAGGACGTTTGGTTGTTGATTTGAGACAGGAAAAATTTTTGGATGGTCCAAAAACAGGGAAAACTCTGTCCGATTTTCTGTAAAATTTCCGATGAGGCTTACTTGGGAGCACTTGCTCCTAAGCGCCGGTCACAATCCTAAATTGGGTCGTGACAATTGGTTTCACAAGAAAAATAGAGTTTTCAATGATAAGCAGAGTTCTGTTATTTCTAATGACTTCAGTATTTGTTGAAAAGGTGGTGAGCTATTCTATTCTTGACAAGATTAGCAATTTTTGTTGTTTTGTTTTTATCTTGTTTGTTCGCTTTTATTATTACTGTTGTGTCTTTTACTTTGGTTATCTTTATTATTTTTACAGTCAATACTTCTTTTTTTTTTCTTTAATATTTTCATCATCTTGTATTTTGGAAACGCTTTTCTTGAGCCGCAGTCCATCGGAAACAGATTCTCTACTTTATGTATAGGGTAAGGTCTACATATATTTTACCATCTCCGGACCCTATTTGTTTTTGGGGTGTTGTTCGGTGGTTTACGGAGCATTTTCGGAATGCTTTCAGACTGGGATTTTGGGATGTTTTTTTAAGTTAACCTACTAAAAATGAAATAAAGACTAAAATATCAAAATTAAACTTAGTAAATATTTACATACTAAAAAGTGATAAAAAATTTAAATATAGTAAAAAATTAGGTGCTCACAGGAGTTAAAGTGTAAATATAAAAAATTTTAACAGGTTAACGATTTATTTGATAAGAAAAATAAATAATCCACCCCAAACCGTTAAGCCGTTAATTATAAAATCACAAATCCGTTCATCATCCATTACCCTGATAATCCGATACCACTAATACACGCAACAAAAATTAATTGCAACAGAATAGTGTAGCCATCGTCCGAAATTTAAAAGAAGCTATCTATGATTTTATATTCTTGAATCTAAAATGAAACACTTACCATGATTAAGTAATAGAAATTTATTGACAAAACACTAAAATACATGCCCTACATTAATTGATTTAATGCAAATACAACTGCAAATTTTTCCCGTCAAAGCATTTCCTCAAAATCTTTATCACTATGGTTGTGTTTCTATCACTAGTCCTATTATTCAGAAACAATTTAATTTTAAATTTTTTATTTATTTTTAATAATTTTAAATTTCTTATTTTAAAAATAAAGTATAATTCTTTTTTTTAATCTATTTATATATTTAACTTAAAGGGCGTTAATCAAAGACAATATAAACCGGGAGAAAAAAATAAACTCAATCATCTGCTTCTCACGTTTCGTGAATAGCCGGGACATTGAGGAATATCCAGAAAGGCATAATCGGCCTGACTTTCTTTTTCATTCAATAGCGCCTCTCCTATAAGAGAACTTTCAATAAACATTCAATAAAATTGGAACATGATAATACTTCCTCGTGTAAAAATTCAACCAAGAGTCTCATATAACAATAGAATAATTAAAATTGTATATAATCCTAATTAAGAATTAACTCTAACTACAAAAGAAACAAATCAAAGAAATTAAAATTGTGCAGTATTTCTAAGGACATTTGGGACCTCCTTCCTTAGTCTTCCAATTATTGTAGCAAGGACATGTTTCTTTGTTGCCATAAGTTCCAGGAGGCACACACAAGCACTTTGCACAGCATTTTTTACAGAAAAATAAGCATGGTTTTTTGTGTGACGTTGCTGAGCATCTGTAGCTACACTTTGGTTCACAATCTGTTATAACATCATATAAAACTAAAGTTATATAACTATTATCACTCCCAATCCATCAGTGTCGGAGTCAGAACTTTTTTCAAGAGAATTTGAAATATTAAAAATAAAAACACAGATTCAACATCTATCACTCCCTACCTATTAGTGCCAGAGTCAGAATTTTTTTTTTAAGAGAATTTGAAATATTAAAAAAAAACACAAGAACAAACCAAGGGGATTCAACATCTACTAGTTACGCATAAAAATAATATTAGCCTTATATATACAGTTAATTTTTTGGCAAACCGCATAAGCCCCTTCCGCCACCCTAACTCCTCCCTTGCTATCTACCGTTCATATTATTTGTCTTCTAAGATTTGGAATTTGAAATATTAAAAAAAAAAAAAACACAAGAACAAACTAAGGGGATTCAACATCTACTAGTTACGCATAAAAATAATATTAGCCCAATATATACAGTTAATTTTTTGGCAAACCGCATGAGCCCCTTCCGCCACCCTAACTCCTCCCTTGCTATCTACGGTTCATATTATTTGTCTTCTAAGATTTGTACTGATTTAATAGCAAAACGAACTAGTCTAAATTATCGGTTATCTCACTTTACTAGTCGTATTTAATTAATACTTCATTAATTAAACAATAAAGATAGATCTAGAGAAAAATAATAATTCTTTGTCTTTTTACAACAAAACTTATTTCAAACAAATTTAATTTGACCCCCTTCTCACAATGTACGTATGTGCGTATTTTCATTTTTTTACCATATACTTTTTACTTATGAAAAGAGAAACAGATTTAGAAACCCTTCTCATAATGAGAATTTTACAGCAATTGTCACAAACAGACGACAAAAAGAAGAACAAAATGGAAATCTACAAACCAATAAGGTTAAAAAGTGGCAATTCGTTTATTTTAATTTAACATTAAAGCTGAGGAAAAAGAAGAAATAGGGAAACTATATACCTTCAGGACGGAATTTCTTATATCCCTGCTCAAATGAAGAAGGAAAACAAGTTTTAGATTAACGCAGTGTTAATATAATCAAGAATTGGAGCTCCAACGGCTAGATTTTAAAAATCTGGCCGTTGGCTTTTTAAAAAAAAAAATTTAAATTTTACCGTTGGGCCCGGACCAAGCCCGCCTGGCGGTCCTGGGTCTGGGGGGCTTTTTGTCCTACCCGGCCCGTGACGGGGCTTACCCGTTAAAGGCCCAGGACCACTAGGGGATCGGAACACTAGGCCCGCTAGGACCGCGAGCCCGGACCGCGGTGGGCCACAGCCTTATTCAAGATCATAAACTCATTAATTTTAATAATACATATCAATATTGTTTACCTCAACTACGTTGGATAAAGTGATCAATATCAAGAACATTGACAAAAGCAACAACAACTTAGCACTGTAAGCCATATCTCTTCAAATTTGAACAGACAGAATATCTAAGCAGGAAAGAGGAGATATAGTGAAGTGAAAAGAGTAAATTATTCTATATTTATAGAGGGTTTTTCTAGGGACGAAAAAGAGAAAATATTGGCGATATTTGTGGCCAATTGGTAAGACCAGTTCATCTTAGAAATCATGAAAAAGTAATAGCGTTAAGAGCGCCAGTATTTTTGGTACTTTACTTTTGTTTGGATTGATTGAGTAAACTATTTCTAGTATGTTAGTTGTGTCATTTTCAATGGATTTTGCTATAACAGTTAAAAAACATTAAGAGTGCCTTTTCCTTTACAACTTGGTTGGATTGTTGTTACGTCTCGTTTCATAGTGTATCGTATTTATAGTATTATGCTGTAGTGTATTGTATCGTTTGATAAATACAATATTTAGATATATTGTATCGTTTGCAATCGTTTCATGATGTCATGCACCAATATTGTGAAGAATAAACATGCAACATTACTAAAGAAAAAATAGGATGCGGAGTAGAATTATTATATAAAAAAGTAAGATAATGAATAGAATAGGACTATTTAATAATAAGAAAGGGCAAGATAAAGGAAAAAGCAAGCTAAGGATGCGATCATACTAAATCCGTCGTTCCATAAAGTGACACTTTTTCTCGTTGCATAACGACGAGTTTATCGATACAACACGATAAAATTTTAAGTAACAATCAAAAGAAATATTGTATTAAAGTAATGATACGAAACAATACAATAGACAACAACCATCCAAACAAACTGTTATTTCTCATAATTTCCATTTTCAAGTGAAACGGTCAAAACATAATTACAACTTTCATTTTTTCCCTAGAGACTAAAAAATAATTATCTACACATTCCAAATGCCTTGAGAAAAAATAAGGCAAAATATTTAAGTTATCCGGAACGATATATCAATTCCCGTTATACATTTTCTGACCATGAAAATCATATTACACATTCAATCTTTTCATAGCGTATCAAAAACATATTATTTTATGTGATGTCATGCACCAATAAAATCGTAACACGTTTCATTATTTTTTATTAAAAAATAAAATACTTAAAATTACCCTTAGCCCTTTTCTCTTCCATCTATTTTTGTCCGCCTTCGCAACTGCATTACCGCGACTATACTAGAACCACCACCTTCCCATTTCAAACCAAAGAACTAGGAGCCTAAAATAGATTTAGTCATTTCTGCTTTAAATTCAGATCTAACACAAAAAGCAAGACCTAAATCTCTAAACAAGAAAATATTTTATGGCTGTCCGATATGCCGAAATCTTCTCCGACTAGCAAACCACCCAATTAATAATTTTTTTGACAATAGTCACTGATGTTGTCTGTTTTTTGGGTCTAGTGATAGAGGGTGGATTTATATGTAATTATTTGGCTGCAAAACAAAAAAACCAATGACTAAGAACACCAAACTACCATCTAAAAACTAAAAAAAATTATACAGATGAAGAGATTTAGGAAGAAGTAGCTAATTTAATACTATGTGTAAAAGAAGGAGATGAAGAATCGTAAGATGATTTAATACAGTTTCATACCATGTATTGGCCATATCCTTTAGTTTGTATGCTGCGAGACCCACAGCTCTATCACTAGAACATCCAAGAGTACGTAATGCCTTTAGTGTCCGATCCAAGAAACTTTGAGGATTTGCTGAATTATCGGAACCTGTGAACTTTGGTGATTTTAATTTCAGGAACTCTTGCATGGATACCTCCTTATTCCCGAAAGTCTCGAGTCTGTGCAGGTGCTTGTGTTTGTAAAGTAGCCTGAGGAGCTGAATTTCCACCCTGAGTAGGCACCAATGCCTCTAACACATTCAATAACTTTGCCACTGCATCTTCAGCTAAGGTAATAGCAGGTGCAACAGTTGGCACTGGTGATGGAGCGTTCTGAACCCCCTGTTCTTGCACTTCATATGGCATAGCAACTTGGGGTTGACCCATGTTCCCAACTTCCGGTTGAGGAGCAGCCTGTCTTCTAGTTTGATGAACCCCAGCTTGACCGCCACCTCGGGTAGTACCACGTCTAGCACCACGTCCAGCAGATGAGGGTGTGTGTCTCCTAGCCATCTGCGAAAGAAATACTCCAAAGTCAATCTCAACTTATCTCAACGCACGGTCAAAGAATGAAAAAAAGGGAAAACATTCCTAGATGTTCAGTAGCCTCAAGATCATAAGTATGGGCGCCTACATACCCATGAACCAGACTCTACTGAACATTGCTCCATAACTCGGGACTTAAATCCTAAGCTCTAATACCAACTTTGTCGTGACTCAATTTAGGATCATGACCGGCACTTAGGAGCAAGTGCCCCCAAGTAAGCCTTATTAGCATTTTACAGAAAACTGGATAGAGTTTTTCCTGTTTTTGGACTATCCAAAAATTTTCCTGTCTCAAAATCAACAACCAAGTTTCCTAATATAAATTCAAATAACAATAACTTTATCAATTAATCAAAACACATCTCTACCATTAATAGTCCAGCCACTAAAAACTAGAAATACTAATTTATCTCTAAATTTGATAAGAAAGAGCGATATTCAATATGAGTCTATACTAACAAAAGAATACTCATGACACCAAAAGAATGACTATGGAGCGACTCTAAGAGTTCAAGCAAAAGACCATAGCAATTAATTAAAATTCCTTGCCCACGCGAATAAATACGGGGCTCACCAAGAACTATCAACCCTTGCACTCTACTTAACGAAATCCTCGCCTGCGTTAACTGCTGTCTCTTTAAAAAAAATAGCGGGGAGTGAGTCGCTAGCTCAGTGAGTAATAACACTTAACCACAACTGTTTTTAATGGGGACAATTCAGAAACATACGTTTATAATAATAATCAGAAACTATCATAAAAATAAAATGCCATCTAAAAAATGGTAAATATAATCAGTCTATTCATGTCCTTCCTGTAATCGAAATCAATTTAACAAATCAGTAATAAACTTGGTAAACTTTGTCTCATAGCAAATTTTTATGTTTGGGAGGATTTCAAGAGAGGATCATGTAATCTGTATCACTGTGTGGACCCCTTTGTAAAAGGGAGTCAAATATAACTGTAGGTCCCTACTTAAGTGAACTGTAACTGTATGCTAGTTCTATTTTTACTTGGTAATCGGTAAATACAAGGTGCACCAGGTCTAATAAACCCGCCTTTAGCTACGAGATCCTTCAAATTCTCCTCCCATTTATACTTGTCTTTGTAATCAGTTAATACTCGTATAAAAAATATTTTTAAACCAGTACAGGGCATTTCAGTTCTTATCAATCATATAATTTCATTCAATAATAGTAATTTCAAGTAACGGTAAAAATATCTGGTAACAACAAGAATATTTAAAACAATAGTAATCATCTCAAATAACCAATTTCGATATCATATCGAGTAAAGGACTTGGTCCCACATGCAAAGTCAAAATAATTGGTAACATATTCATATTAAAAATCATGTGTAAATCATGTAAGTTATTGAAACACAAATTGCGGTAAGGTTACTACTCACAGTACTCGTGAAGGAATGCCAAACGCGTCACCTCGAGCACTTCATTCAACTTCTTCAACTACCTACTTGTACCAAAACTAATCTATGTATTAACTTCGTGATTTACCAACATAGTTGGTCCACTCCTTCAAATCTAGTCAACTCCCATGTTTTCATTCCTATGGAACTGAGTATTGATTCTTTGTCAATCACTCAAGTAGCACATATATAGATAAGAATTGTATCTTGTTCTCTATTTCTTCTTACACCCTGATTAATACAATTATTTGTAGAAGAAAAGGAGAATTTTATTTTGTTTGCACAAAAACTATATTCTTCTCGTCAATTAGTACTTGTACCAAATAGCCTAATCTGTACATTAGAGTGCTTGGTATAAACTAAAAGAATCTTTACTCAATCTAATAGGAAATTCATTATTTTGCTATATAAGAACACCTTAAGTTGTTAGTGTTGTTTCTATTCCTTGGTTAGTGAAATAATAACTATCAATAAGTTAGAAGGATTGAGAAAATATAGTTTACCTTGTTCTTCTCTGATCTGCAAATCTCTTCGCTGAAAATAGGTACTCGGTTTTTTTTTTCTTTTGCCTTTGAATGACTTCTGCCGAAGCTTTTTTGCTTCAATGCCTAGGCCTTTTGCTTCTTTTACTCTCGTAGTGGGCTTGGCCCTAATCCCTTTGTTTTATTTCCTTTTTTTTTTGTTGGTCTTGTTTTATTTGTTTATCTTTTTTTTTTGTTAATTCTATTTATTTAGGTAAATAACTAATAGGCCCCAACTTAAATATGAGGTATTACAGTTATATAGGATTATAAGTCCAGATATCGTTTCCACAAGGACTTGTGATGAACTATTGACTAAATTTAACTAAGACAATTGATCTATTCAAGCGATTTTGTAAAGATTATTAACTAGAATTAATCTAGAGTCGAAAACTAAGAAATTAAAGAAAATATGTCGGCAAGCTTAGATACAAATTCAATGGTAGAAAATATTCCAAAGTTATGGGTTAGCTAACAATCCCGTTGAGTCTTCCACTTGAATTGTCTAATTAAGTTATCTGGTTTATTGGTTGACAAGGTTAATATTACTCGTAGTATTCTCCTGAATTACTACTCGCCTATTCAAGCTAACCTAACGCCTATATTCATATGGAATCATGATTAACAAGAACGCATTAGTAATTCCTATATAGTAACCAAGCAAGGCGATTAGGTATATCCCTATCATAACCGCAAATCCGTTTCCGATACTCAGGTTCAAGATCTTGCTCTACTGAATCTTATCTGTAATCTAAAATTCCCTCTCCCAAGTTCAATCCTAGATTCGTAGATAGTATTTAATTGGTGATCAGGCAATCAAATAATTAAGCCCAAGATTGAATAAGTAAACCAATATGATAAAATAACAAGAACAATTCAAACTTCAAACTACAACGTTCATGTAGCACCCCACAACTCTAGAACTAATAAACTATGAGATTAAAGGAAGAAAAAAGAAGAAAAAGTAGTTGGAAGCCTCCTCCAAGCGTGGTTTGCGTTCCCTCGCGTTAATTCTCCTTCAAATTATGTTAGATCCCTCAAATTAGGTTTAGAATCCCTTTTATACATGTTGGGTGCATGTAGGGTCGAAACTACCACGTCCCAGCCGAATTAGGACGAAATTTGCCCTTGGGCGTCACGCTTTGCGCCTGGCGCGAAGCTGGACCGTGAACTTTTTAGCCCGCTGTCAACGGCGTTTTGGTTGGTGCCTGGCGTGAAACTGGGCACGAAACTCGTACTTCCTCAAAAATCTTCTGTTTTTACTTCAATTTGCACGCAAACTTTCCAAATCACTTCTAATTGACTCCTACACATATAAATACCACGAATTAGAATAAATCATTACATTACACATACAAAAACCACGAAATATGAGTAAAATGAGAGGCGATATGCATATAAATATACATACTTTAAGCCGAATATCAGCTAAAAATCAGCTCAATTTTAGATGGACTGAGATGTGCTAGATCAAGATGAGCTGAATCCAAAAGATGGACGGGTCATATTTTTCTGGGCCAATTTTGACACCTCTCTTGGTTACATAAAGATAATGAAAGAATGGAGTCACGAGGTAGATCGTAGATTAATTATCCCAACACGATCTCTCAACGGAGCCAATATGCACAAAAGAATATAAGCACACACATAATGTAATTGATGGAAAACAGAGAACAAACAAATTATGATCGATCACAAACATCAAATACAGAAGAAAAAAAAATCATAAACATAAACTAGTAGTTGCTTTTCCAGCAAAACGTAGGTGTCGACACCAGCAGAACTTTTGCTTTGATCTCTTACGCACTCTCTCGTACTATTAGTTCTCAAATCATAGCGAACAAGTAAAAAAAAAATGACCAAACAAAGTTGCTAAAGCAGGAAGCCATCCTTTTCATTTGGTCAAAGACATTCGAGCCGAAGTAACTCAATTCACTCGAAAGGAGAAGAGCGTCAAGCAGCCGCTAACTCTAGTTCCAAAGGGCTCCGACTTTGGCCCAATGGTCAAAGGTGATGCCATTACCCCAGGTTAGTAATTTAATTTTGGCCGAAAGCACAGAAACCTTTTATTTTCAAGTTCTTTCCGAAATATGGATAACTTTGGATTACCATATCTTGAATGACTTAAGTGTACACAGAACAATTGTGAAGATTTTTTCTTTACTAGGTTAATCTTACTAGTATTATATAATCATAAAGGTTTACATATAATTATGTGACGTTCATGATGGTGGACGGGTCAAAGACAAGGCCGGACTGGCAGACTTAGACTAGCAAGTTTATGAAAAAGAACTATTTAGACAAATCTCACGTTCGAATGAGATAAAAAATTGAAAAGCCTTATAAGGCATATACAATTTTACATGATACACGTATTTTTTGGCTTGATGATGGTGTTGTCCAAGGAACAAATGAGGTCTAGTAGATCAAAACAGACAATATGTGTCATGGGCTTGAACAGCAACAAATAACTTTTGCAATACAAAAACAGAGACGAAGCAATGTTTGAAATTTAGAGGTTCCGGATTATAATCGTTCAAGTTACTAAGTTCTAAATTAATAATTTATGCACATTGAATGAATTTATTAAGACAAATATAAAATTTGTATCAAAACTATAATTGAATTCGGCCTAACCCATATCCCGCATGCTAGCCCGCACAAAAGGTCTTAGATAAAAAAGGGAATACAGTAAGAGTAGTGCATTATGGAACATAAGGTCAATTAAAAGTCACGAGCGGTCCTTATAGTTTGGTATCACATGATCCCAAAAAATAAAACGTCCAATCTTCACCATTAACTTTATTTTGGCACTTTTGATCCCTCAGAATTCAAGCAACAAAAGTGCCTTTTATATTCGCTTTTTGGATGTTTCTATAGAAGGAATTTAAAGTCATTTATTCCTTCCATTTTCGTCCCTTTTGGGTTATTTAAATAAAACTAGACACAATTATTTTTAGTAATTATAGCAGCTAAAAAAAAAAGGGAGGAGTAATTAGGCAATGAAGAAAAAGAAATTTGGACATAACTTTTCGAAATTTCTAATTAAGGAAAAGGAACAATAAATTTAGGCCTCTAATCAGTAGAATTTGACTTTTATGAAATTGAACAGAATTTGGCTTTTATGAAATTGAACGTCACAAAGAGCCTGATAATTTTAGTATAAAGATTGAAAAGAGTAAATGAGGTATCTCTGAGTCAATTCCCAAAATGTGAATTTAAATTCTTGGTTTCTAATTTATTTATTTTTTATATTGAGACACACTTTTTAATTCTCCGCATTTCTCATATTGAATTTGCTCTTTTTCGGGTGTGGTATGAAAGAAAAATATTTTTCGAAAAAATATTTTCCGATTGTTTCATATTTGGTTGGCTTAAATGTTTTGGAAAATATTTTTCTCATGAGCTCATTTTCCTTCAATTGAAGAAAAATATTTTTCCTATCAAGAGAAGAAAAAATTACTTTTCAAAACTCTTTTTCAACCTTCCCTCCATTCCCCATCCCCATAAACCCCTATCAACCCACCCCAACTCCACCCACCCCAACCCCTACCC
>MCJB01051565.1:10906-24508 GCA_002018475.1 Nicotiana obtusifolia | reverse complement strand
CCACACACACAACCCCCCCTAGTCAAAAAAACAAGACAAAATACTAAAGAATCCCAAGAAAATTATTCCTGAAAAAACCATAGAACATTTGCTTCTTGTCTTGCTTCTCCACGCTCTATACACAAGTATATGCATTGTCTTTTCTGCTTCGGTTTCTGTTTCTTCTTACATTTTTTTTGTTTCTTTTTCGTTTTTTTACAAGAAAATTATTCTGGTTTTAATTAATGTGTGTATATATATGTGCAAATGTGGCTTTACAGGAAGTGAAAAACTGGTTAGAAGGTGAGAAAAATGAAGAAGAGAGAATGGAGCTTTATTCTTGGATTGCTGGGAATTTTTCTTCAGCTATTTTTGCTGGCTGAATCTGCATTAACAAGAGAGTTAGAATTCTTTACCTTTCTTTAAGTTTTGTTATAATAACTTCACTTTTAGTACTCTGCTATTAGACCTGCATTAATTTAAGAAATTAAAGACTAAGGTTTTGTCTGTTATAATGTTTGTTTCTGTTAACTTGTGGTTTGCTCAATACATCCTGAGAAAATAGAGTTCTTGGTCCTAGCTGACGATTTTTTTTAAGTAAGGATGGTATTCGAGTTAGCTTGCGTGTCTCTCGAATATTTCATTGATATATGCTGTTCTTTACTGGTATAAAAGTTGTATATATAACTCTGTGACAAAAACTTGAACAAACGGAGAGAATAAACCGCAATTAATTTTTTGTCTTCGCTGGAATTTAAGCACTATTCTCCACTATTTTTGTCCACTTTATTAACCGCTGACCCATTATCTTTACATGCAACTAACGAGTCAGAATCAAGAAACTGAATTTTTTTTTTGGGGGGGTTTTACTTGGGTTTATTGGCTAATCTAATTTCGGAATTCTCTGTACATGAACTTCTAGTTGAAGGGTGAGATGGAGAATTCACACCTTATTTTTTCTCTTCCTTTTCCTTTTATTTCTGTTTTATTTATTGTTCTTTCTTTCCCTTTTTCTCTTTTTATTTTTCTTTTCCTTTAAAAAAAAAGAAGAAAAACTCATGGGTTTCATTTAAATACATTCCTCCCTCCCAGTTAAAAAGAATTTTGACACACAAAAAAGATTTGTGGTCTTAAATATAACATAAAATATTTTGGCTATAAAAAATGTCATTATGAGAAAAATAAAAAAATTTAATGTCAACAAGGTTTCAAATGATGCACTATTAAAAAACTATGAAAAGAGACACTAATACTTGTATTAAAGTAAATTGTTTATATCATATCTTTTTGAATGCGATCGTTTTAACTTTGTGTGAATATAAAATTGCACGATAAAATAAAAAAATAGAATACCAATCGCAACATATCTGAGCAAATGACACTTTTCAAGTGATTCTGTGATCGAATAGCGAAAAGTGGTCTAAGAATTTGCCTTTTCAGTTTCACACACTAATTTTTGTTCTCACATGAACTAACTTGTCATCTTTCTATTGAACATTTTCACCGAATTTATGGTCCTATCGTATCATGTTTTTCTTTTTATTCCTCTTCACACCACACAATAACATCTCGTGAACATGTCTTAAAAAACAAAAACAGTTCCGGAATGTGTCTGTTTCATCTTTTTAGGTTTATGTTTTACTCCGGATAAAAATTCGTCCCATTTAGATTTAAAAAAATTTCTCTTTACATTCGTCATCTAATTTCTCCAACCACTTTGAATTTATATGTGCACCTCCCTAACTTTAGAGAAAGGTATTCCCACCTTCTTGAGATGACATTTAATAATATGCATTATATGCTATTTCTTAGAATTACCCTATTAAAAATGCTGTCCCCATTCTATCTCACCCAAAAAGACTATTAAAAAGAAGGGTTTAACTTCTATAAATTAATAGTTTAAAAACTTTTTTGCATTATAAGGTGAGAAAAGATAATTACAAGTAACTAAAAAGACAACTTACTTAATTACAATTGCTTTAAGTACATGGATAGTTGAAATATATAAGTAAAACGTTATTATAGAATCAGAAAGCTCATTCTTATTTAAGTGGAAAACGATAGAGTAATTACACTTAAGAAAGACTATATATAACTATTCAATCAACTAGAGTTAAATGTTTTCTGTTTAAAGACAAAGGGCAAAAAAGAATGATATTAGAGAGATAGAATGTACTGGAATTTAAAGAGAACCCGTGAATGAGAAATGTCACTTTTTATTGGTGTCTGTGACTCTTTTGGCCAACTGTTGACTAAAGAGAGAAAATTTAGGGACTCAAAAATGATAGTGATTGACCTTGCCATTTTTCTCGTCTTTTCACTTAATTTACTCGTTTGTTTGCATTTAATAGAGGTATGAATCTTAACATTTTATATTTTAGTCATTAAATGTATTTAATTTTTGGATCTGAATCTTAATAATTCAGATTTTAATCATTAAGTCTGTTTGTATGTTTAGTTTTACAATTACTTAATGGGTCAAGATGAATCTTGATGATTAAGATCTATAACATAATCTTAATATCACTAAGATGTTATACATTCAAAAATTTATGTAAAAAATGACACTTCACCATAACTCTTATACTTTCACCACTAACCACCAGCACCACTGCTATCGCAGTTCCCCACCATTATAGACTACTACCACCACAAGTCACCACCCATTACTACCAATACTCAGCCACAACAAACGTCACTGTCAAGTACGAATGTCAGTTGTCACCACCATTAGCCATCATTTACAACCATCACCACCAATCACTATTACCATAACAACCATCGATCGCCACTATCAGCCACCACTATATATCACACATCATAGTTATCAGTCACCACCACCATCAATCACCGCTGTTTACTACTACTGTTATCCACCATTTACTTCCAATCACTACCATTAACCCACGTCCAACACTACAACCAGCACCTAGTCAACACCAACAACCACCACCTTTAGTCATCACCATCACCGACCACAATATAATTTTAAAAAATATTTTACTAATATAATATTAAACTAATTATTATTATTTGATTGAATTTATATTTATTAATTATTCAGTATTCAGATCTTAATATGAATATTTGATTCAGATATTTTAATTTTAATACACTTATTAATATTCATATGCGTATTCAGATTCAAATATCTTAATCTTAATAAAAACAAATGAGGCCTTCCTTTCTTTCCATCATTTTCAATATTCACCATACTTGGTTCCTAAGTTTTTATTCTTTTTCTTTTTTGGATATTGTTTTGCAGGAAAGTATATAAGAAAAACAGTCAATTAGACGCGCAGTCTTTTCCACCAGTACAATTGCTTAGACTGGATGATTATGTAAAATCTTTTATTACAATCTTTTTAAGCTTTCTACTTCTTTTTTTTTTTTACTCTTTCTCAGAGATTAAACATATAGGCAGCTCAACTAATTTAGATAATTAAGATAAATTGATTGATATTTGATAATACATTTTTTTTTAAGTAATCCAATAAGCAGCATGCCTAGCGTTAGTTTTCATATATATAAAATAGAGTACAGAGATGGAGGGGGACATAAACCTTACCTCCCAATAAAAAGGATGTACATCCTTGGTCATCCAAACTTAACAACCAGGTATGCCTAAATAACTATGATGAGTTAGATCTATGATGATGTAATAATTGTCTATCTTATAACATCGATAAGCAATCATATATACAAAAACATTATGAAGTGGATTTAGGTCAACTATACAAAAAAGTATATATGATCCTAAATCTACTGAGTAAGTGGTTTGAAATAGTATCCTCCCTGTGCGTTTGGATCTATTTCTAACAAAAAATGAGAATCTTTTAAGTGATATGATAGATAGCAAATAATATCGATCTTTAACTTTACTTTTAACTTTGATAGCAAAGAAAGCATAGTCGAAGATTTGATAATACATTTAACTTTTTAGTTTCCCTCTGTTTTTTTTCAACTAAAGGTGGTGGTTAATAATGGGCTGTTCAACATCACTTTCTCTATTCCTGGGGGAATGGTCACTGGAATACAATATAATGGGATTGATAATTTATTGGAAGATGAAAATGAATATGATAACAGAGGGTAAGTTTTTTTTACACATGCTATTTACTTCATTTTTCTTGTCATAATATTCACTTACTTTGAATTCTTGAAATGAAAAATAGGTATTGGGATATTGTTTGGAATAAGCCAGACAAACCTGGGATTTTTGACAAGTAAGTTTTTTTTTTTTTTTTTTTTTTTTTTTTTTTTGTTCCTACAAATTTTTAACTTGTAAAATGCAAATTCAATATCATAAATTAAAAGGGGTTTCTATTTCTGATATGCAGACTACATGCAACATTTTTTAATGTTATTATGGAAGATGAAAATCAAGTGGAGCTTTCATTTACAAGGGCTTGGGATTCTTTAAATGATTCACATCTTTCCATGAATATTGATAAAAGGTGGTAATTTAAGTTTCTTTATCTTTGCCTTTGTGATAATATTAGTATTATTCTCGTATTTTTTTATATTTATATTTTTATTACTCTTATTATTCCTTTTACTTCAATTACATTGTTATCTTGTTGTTGTTAATGCATCTTTTTTTCATGATTTTTACACTTTCGTATTTCTTAAAAGAATGAGAAAAATGATGTGACTATATAACACTAAGAATGTATTATTATTATTATTATTATTATTATTATTATTATTATGCCAATTAAGTCACTACTATTCCAAGAAGGAAAATTGTCATTAATTACTCATTTAAAGACGAAAAGGGAGCAATTTAGTCAAACATCCATTATAAAATAAATGCTATTAACTATTTGTTGTGATTATGTTTAAGTGATTCATTTGTGTTTATTTGTGTTGTAATTAAGAAATATAATATTCGTATTTTTTTACCAAAATTAATTTTTTCTTTTCTCTAAGCTCGTAGGTTTATAATACTAAGAGGAAGTTCTGGATTTTACTCTTATGGGATTTTAGAACGTTTGGAAGGATGGCCAAATATTGATGTCTACCAAGGAAGAATTGTCTTCAAGCTCAAAGAAGAGTTGTAAGTAAATATAAAAACTATAAATGCCTTTATTAATTTTTCTATATTTGGTAAATTTCCTTATTCACCTATTTAACGTATTTTAGTATGTTTGTTGTTTTTAATTATTTTTGGGCCCATCCTCTCGAGTGTGTGGAGTAATTTTTTTCGAAATAATTAGGGATTTTTTTTTTATTTTTAGCTCGCGCCATAAACTATTTAGATTCAGTAGTCGAACAAATGTATAAGTTTTATAGAACATATGAATGTGTATGTGTGTGTGTGTGTGTATATATATATATATATGATTATATTCTTTCGGCGGTTATTTTGAGAACGGCTATACAATGTCATTTTTCAAGAATCACTTGACAGTTCTTATTTCAATTTTCCGACTCTCATCTTGTTAACTGACTTAACCGCAATACTTATCCAAAGACAGAACAAGTTGAAAGAGTTTCGGTAGTTACACTTTCTGTCTCGCGTAAGAAAGAGAGTTTAGAGTGCCATACAAAGAACCTTAAATAAGGGGATTGATTCCTCCCATTAACTGAAGTTCAGAGTCAACCTTCCACACAAGGCAATCTTCTGATAGAGGGGAAGAGGCCGAGCACAACCGATTCTGCGGCACAAGATGTCCAAATAATTAATTAATGGTTTTAAATTGTTTGGGCAGGTTCCAATATATGGCAATTTCAGATGAACGGCAAAGGATTATGCCAACGGCCCAAGATCGTGAAATGGGCCAAAAACTTGATTATCCAGAAGCTGTTCTTCTTACAAATCCAACAAATTCTTTCATCAAAGGAGAGGTAAAATTCAATTTTTAAAATATTTTTTTAATTTTTATCTTTAATTTTATTATTTTCTCGAAAATATTGTATATAGGTTGATGACAAATATCAATATTCTTGTGAGAACAAGGATAATCGGGTCCATGGGTGGATCAGCCCAAATCCACGAACCGGATTTTGGATGATCACACCAACCGATGAGTTCAGAACTGGTGGGCCTCTTAAACAAGACCTTACTTCTCATACCGGCCCAGTAAACCTCAATGTAAGTAACTTCTCCGGGTAAATTTAAAAAAATAGCCGTTTTTCGAACTTGTAATTGAAAAATAGTCATAGATTCAAAAATCATTGAATGATTAGCCAATGTTCAAAAATCAGGGAAGTATTATCGGATTGAAGTCCATGACACTGTCATGGTATTTACTTTTCAACGCATTTTCAAACTCTGGCTATTTTTCAAAAAAGGGTTCAAAAAGGGCTAGCCTGCACAACTTTTACAACTTATCCATATATAAAAATTTTAAAAAATGATTTTTTCTATTTTTCGATTAAATTTTCATCTAATTCAATAAACTGCTGTCATTTTTATCTTGCAAAAACTATGAATTTCAAAGTGTATTTGGTACATATTAAGCTTAATATTTTTGGACAAAGATCACTTTTAGCCCTCAGTAAAAACTATTTACATCATGGAACCGAAAAAGTGTTTAAAATTCGCATATAACGTACAATAATGTATATATAGACAAAAAATATATATTTTTTCAGCTATTATTTTAGAGCTGTTATATAGTGTCATTTTTCCATTTTTTTCCCGATATCAACCAAATGTGTCCTAAGAAAAATGCAATTCGTATGGTCAAATACGGGCCAGATTATACATAAGTATTGATAAATGATCACTATGAGTCGCACATAATAGAATTTGATCAATTCTATTTGTCGTTAATTTGATAACTCAGATGTTTTTTAGTACACATTATGCTGGAGAGAGTTTGGGACTGAAATTTAGAGAAGGAGAGCCCTGGAAAAAGGTGTTTGGCCCTGTTTTTACCTACCTAAACTCTCTTTCACCTGATGAGCTAGACACTCTTACACTATGGACTGATGCAAAAGAACAAATGTTCATAGAAACTGAAAATTGGCCATATAATTTCCCTCTTTCGGAGGATTTTGTCCGATCTGATCAACGGGGCCTTGTAACTGGCAGATTACTCGTTCGCGACAGGTACATTTACTTAAAATAACTTTATTACATAGTACTTTTTTCGTTCAATTTTAATTGTCCACTTTGACTTGGCGTTCCCTATAAAAAAGAATGAGGTATGTACGTTACAATTTCACCCATATTAATGATAAAATCTCAAAAAATCTTGGAAAATGATTTAAGGAATAAGTAGTTAACGATAAGGATAAAACAAGAAAAAAGAGATTGTCTTTCTTTTGATTTGCTAAAATAGACAAGTATATATATTTAGTATAACGGACAGGTAAAAGTGAATCGAAGGAATAAGCTAGAATTCTTTTTGTTTCAGCTATGTAAGTGAAAAACTTATAACTGCAAACTCAGCTTTCATTGGATTAGCTGCTCCAGGAGATATTGGATCATGGCAAATGGAAAACAAGGTCAACCTTTTTTTTTTACCACTCTTTTCTCCTTTTAGGTTTACTACATTCTTTGTAAATTTCCAACTTTTACTTGTAATTGAAAAATAAAAGTTAACTATTTTATGTCTTTTTTTCTTCAGGCTTATCAGTTTTGGACTCAAACAGATACCGAGGGCTATTTCTTGATTAATAATGTCATCCCTGGAAATTATAGCTTGTATGGTTGGGTCCCTGGATTTATTGGAGATTACATGTACGACGCATACATCAATGTCACCCCAGGTTTGCAAATTAGTTTTAATTAATTCTGTATTTACATCAAATAGTGAATTTGCTATTTCAAAGTCAATATTATTTATATATCGATTAATAGACTTTGGTCAATAAATAAGATACTCCTTCCGTTCATAGAGTTCAAGAAAGAAAGATTTTTCACGTGTTGTTTTAAGCATGCTATAGCGTATAAGAGCACTTGATACAACAATCATTCTTTTCTGAGTGAACTAGAAAGTTCTTTTTATAGTTATCGAAACTCGAATTATCTGAATAATGGATTTAGGGGCGAAGATCCCTACTATAATTCTTACATGTATGATACTCAATATAGTTGGAATAATCACATTAATAGTTGCATTGATAGTTATCTTCAGTCTCAAATCTGTATAGATACTTCCATTATAAGTGGTAGTGAGAATTACGGTGACAGTTACATTTATATAATGAAAACGAGGGTTCCAGTAGACGAACCCGCACGAATAAGGGAAAAATGGAAAGCTTGATGTTAAAGATTTCCAAACAGTACTATAAAAAGGTGATACTCTTTTTGAAATAGACTAAAATATTGAGGGAGTATTTGATCTGATATACAACAATAAATATGATTTTTTGATTTTGATAGTGTCTGGGATTACATGGATTATATCTATTTACACAAATACCTAGATGATTTCCGCTCATTAATACATAGAGTCCAATAAGCATATCTTGCATTGGTACGGAAATGGGATCCCAATAACCGGAGACAAAAGATTCATATGAGAAAACATAAGTAAACGGGCCTCTACTTGAGCCTCCAAGGATAAAGTTACATGAACAGCCAGTTGATCTCCATCAAAATCGACATTGAATCCCTTGCAAACTAATAGACGTAACAAAAAGCGCCCCCCTCCACTAAAATGGGCTGGAATGCCTGTATGCCTATTCTATGCAGAGTGGGTGCTCTATTCAGCGATATAGGATGTCCCTGCATAACTTCTTGAAGGATTTCCCAAACAATTCGCTCTTTTTCTCGAATTTTACTTTTTTCTACACTAACATGGCTATGGATAAAACAGGATCAAGAACAAGAGTAGAAACACTTGTATACGATGCGCCAAGGAATGGCCCAACATTTTGGGAAATAGGAATTCCAGAAAGGACTGCTTCTGAATTCTTCATTCCTGATGCACAACCAAGACTTCTGAACCAATTATATGTCGTAAATAATGCAGAAAGGTAAGCTAAATTTCATTCAGATAGCGATATTCTATCAAGTTTTATATTGGTTTATTTTACATAGTCAGAAATGTATTTTGTTGGTTTTTTCAGGTTCAGGCAATATGGATTATGGGATCGGTACACTGAAATATACCCTGATAATGATTTGGTTTTTACTGTTGGATTAAACAACTATCAAACAGATTGGTTCTTTGCTCATGTCAATAGATATATTTACAAGTATGTTCACAAGATCTTTACACACTTTAGCGCGTTTTTTTATTAGAACCTTCCCTTTGCATGATAAGTGAGAAGTCTGAGTGCCAATAGCGGAACCAGAATTTTCAATATGGGGTGTCAAAATTTTAAAAAGTAAATACATAAAGAAGTCAAAAGAATTCAATACATAGTGTATATAATTTTTACCTCATAGTATATTTTTCCGATAAAGGGGTGTCAGGGTGTCAGCTGATACCTCTTGGAGCTATGTAGCTCTGCCATTGCCGAGTGTGCTTTGTATGATAGAAGCCATTATTCATGAAAAATACAACAACAAACTCAGTGTAATCCCACAAGTGGGATCTAGGGAAGGTAATTTGTATGCAGTCTTATCCGGCCCCTATCTTGTACAGGTAGAGAGGCTATTTTCGGTAAACCCTCTGCTCCAAATTATTCATGGAAAATGTTTTCTCGAAAAAGACTTTCTTGTAACCAAACACCAGAAAATAACTTTCGTCCTATCAAACACACCTTCTACGTTATACTTTCTAAGGATTATATATGGACCATAAAACAAAAGAGAACATAACATTGCATATTTTGATGCACTACTATATATAGTCTTGATTCTGACCTTGATTATACAGTGATGATGGAAACAAGACTTATGTACCAACTACATGGCAAGTTTTATTTGATCTTGATGATATTGATCAATCAGCAAATTATACTCTTCAACTAGCATTAGCCTCAGCAAATGATGCTGAACTTCAAGTATGAACTAATATATTCTCAATCCTTTTTCTTGTAACTGTCCTAGTTTATTCATAACTTTTTCGACTAATTACATGTATATGTTCCTTTATTTTTAGGTTCAATTTAACGATCCAGACACAGATGTTCCTCACTATACAACAGGATTGATAGGCAAAGATAACGCGATAGCTAGACATGGGATTCATGGATTATACAGGCTATATACTATAAATGTTCCTGGTTCTCTTCTTGTCTTTGGAACCAATGTTATGTATCTAAAGCAAACTAGAAGTGAAAGGCCTTGGAGAGGAGTTATGTATGATTATATTCGACTTGAAGGCCCTCCTGGAAGTAATTAATCCGGAGGGAATTATTGAACTTAAACTTTTAGATGAAATAGAACGGGGGAAATTTTAGGGTTGTAGTGGATAGAATTTGAAGGCTCAAGAAAAGTTGATCTAATCCATTTATTTGGTGTTTCATTAGTAGGTGCCTGTAAATTTTTGGTAGCTTAGTCTACTAATCTTGAACCGGTAAAATTCAAATGATATTAATTATTAAGCATTAAAACTTCTTTTTTCTTTTTTTATTGGGTCGACCGCTTAGGAGAAATCGGATCGGGCACAGTACTGGACCGGGCACGGTGTAGGACCGGGTCATTTCAACCCAAAGGCAACAGGCCGAGTATGGGAATTCGAAGTAATCGAGATAGGGCAACCGACATCGACCGATCGAGGCCTGTTCCGAAACAAGAAGTTAATTACGGATATTCCGCGGATTCATGGCATCACACCGGGAGCAAAAATCGCAACTGCTATGGACGTTGAGCCATCATAGGATATTCAATCCCGTAATTAAAGGGATTTGCCTTGTAATCAGTCTTTTACTTTATTTAGGATTCTTTCATCTACCTATAAGAAGGATTCACCCCTCGCTGTAAGAGGGATACATGGAGAGAAACACAAAATACTTTACTGCTACTCGTTACTATTGTCACTATTCATCAAAACGCTCGCTTATTTTTTATATCTTAACATCAGTGATTGATAACAGTGGTTTGACTATCTTCTTTTGCTTATTGTCTTTTAATCATCTACGTTACATATTATACCGTATCAAATTGATTTACAGATCCTTAGCACTACGAGCAAATTCAATTGTTATCCGAATTTAAGGGTAAACACTTTTTCTTTGAGTTTTATGTTTCAAGCCGGTTGACATTTAATTTTAAAGAGAGAAACCAATATAAAGAAACACTTGCTTGTGTCATTCTTAGAGTTGGGACTCGGGACCTCTGATTAAAAATAGTAAAATATTCCTTTTCTATGATCGCTGACTTTTTGTTGACTTTCCTTATTTATTAAACAAAAATTTCCACATTCAATTATTCATTATGTTTATATGCAAAGAAGCATAAAATTAAATTTCTCTTAGTTCTATAAAATTTCTTGCCTTATCTGTATATTGTACAATTTATAGGATAGTAGTTTAACATAAATAACTGGAATTTTGCCAAAACTAAACTTTGCATCTTACGTGAAGCTATATTTGAAGAAATTAAATAAGGAATGCCATTCTACTGTAGTTAACCATTTATTACATATTATATAATACAAATTCAAACGGTCTATATATATATATATATATATATATATATATATATATATATATATATATATATATATATATATATATATATATATATATATATATATATATATATATTCGCACAGAAAGTGTATGCTCTTTTCACTAATTATTTTCTAGTTCTTCCACTTTGATTTTAGAAGAGAAGTTTTTTCTGTGTATTAATAAGGTTCACATAAGCCGTTTCTTTCACTCTTTTAATCCTCAAATTTTGTGTGTTATTGTTGCTTTTTATTGCATGGCTTGTGATAATATTCGTTGATTTTTGTTTAAAGTCAAAATTCTGACGAACAATTTACAATTCTTTTATATCATCATATTAAGTAGATTTATAATAATAGTTACTCTTCACATAGCGTGTAACCTGAAAAATAGTGTAATAACACGTTACAACAACTTGTGTTATTAAAGTGAGTTGATGAAAGATTGTTACGTACATCGTTAGTGTATATAACTCAAATTCATTTATTTAAAGTTTGACGTAATTTTTGCATGCATGGTTTATGAAAATATTGATGGATTTTATTAACTTTGATGTTTGTTGTGTTGCAGTGTTAAGACATGCAAAAGATGGATTTCAAAAAGCAAAACAGAATAGTTTTGTGGTGGTTTGCTATTGTTTTCCAAATTTTCTTGCTTGTAAATGGTTCAAGGGTGCACCATTCTAGGTACTACTATTGAAACTCTTCCTTTATTTATTTTCTTTTTTAAATATGTGATTTATGTATTCAGATTAAAAGAAAACAAAAAACGAAGATACGCTCTACAGATACCATCAAATTCCAGTTTTCGAAATATTACATTAGCCCTATCACCACTAATCCTAAGTTATCAGGGGACGGGTACAGACAGTCCGATCTAGCCAGTGAGCAAGCATGTCCTGATTATGTATTTCTTAACTTCCAAAAGTCTTTAAACTTCAGCATGATTACCTTTTTATATTATCTAGTCTTCTTAGTTACGTACTTTAGGCTATGATTATCAGAAGGGGCTAGTTAGAATTCTAACTACGAGTTAGGCATGCAAAACTCAGTAACTTTGACCAGAACTCAATATATTTGTATTAAAAAATTTACAGATTAAGTCTAAACAATTCAATCCAGAATCCAATAAACTGCTTTTTTTTTTTAGTATATAGAACTTATAAACACAAAATTCTTTATCCATCTTTAATGATGATTAATCCAACGTAAAAAGTCATTAGCACTTGATGAGGAAGAAAATACCGAAAATCATCGCATATGTCTTTATTAGTTCGTCCTTAATTTCCTTTTATACATATCACATATGATTATTTAATATATATATTAGGTATAACATTCGACTGATTACTTGAAATTAACGACTAATTTATTTATTTATTTATTTATTTATTTTATTTTCTCTTTTAAATTGCAGGAATACTCTATCCAAAGAGAGTCCAAAGCTGCAACAAGTTTTTCCTCCAGTCATAATGACTATCACAAGTGGCTATGTAAAACCCCTTTTACATATGTCTTAATATTGCACCTTTTTTTTTTTAAAAAAAATTACGATTATTTTATACAAAACAAATTCTGTATGCTTGTTTTACCAAGGATCAAATATTGTTAGTTTGTTACCACTTGTTCCTAATATGTTGTTAACCATACACACACACACACACACACACACACACACACACACACATATATATATATATATATATATATATATGCATATATGTACTATATATACATGTATATATATGAGCTAATTATCTTTTACTTATTTATTAGGTGGTAATTGATAATGGCATTGTGCAACTTTCTCTAACTAATCCCACTGGATCAATTGTTGGAATAAAATATAACGGGATCGATAATCTCCTAGAACCCTTGCAAGAAACTCAGAGGGGGTAAGCTACAAATTTTATTTTATTTTTTAATTTAGAGATTTAAAAATTACTCGATATTAAAATGATTTCTTTTTATTTTTATCAAAATGCAGATATTGGGATACTGTATGGAACGGTCGTTTTGACACGTAAGATTTTCACATTTTTATTTTATTTTCCGTAAAAAAAGATTTTTCACGTCTAATTTTTTTTTTTTTTTTTTTTTTGGG
>MCJB01051564.1:0-23366 GCA_002018475.1 Nicotiana obtusifolia | reverse complement strand
TGATTCTATTGCCAATCCTATTGCGTTCTAATTGACTTATCGTTCATATAGTTAATGTAAGATTGCTAATTAATCGATAATGATACTCATAGCCTTCTTCCGAAGTACTATTCGCCTATTCTTAACAAGATTAATGCCTATATTCCTATGGAATTAAATCTAGCAAGAATGCATGAAGAACACGATTATATAATTAAGCATGGTGATTAAGTATATTCCTATCTTAACCACGAATCCGCTCTTTTTAACAAAGTTAAGAACATGCTCTCTTCAATTCTTATTCTAATCTAAACTTAGTTTTCTCAAACATGGCATAGATAATTGATAGAACTTAATTGATGGCCAAGGCAATTAAGAAATTAAACATAGAATTGAAGAAACAATCTTAGCCACATTAACTATTAAAACAAATTCATCAAGTTAGAAACACAATATTCATTGCTAATCACAACCCCAGAATAAGGGGTGATTAGCCACTCATGTTCAACAAAATCAAATAACTAAATAAGAAAAACTAAAATAAAGATACTAGTTTTTGCTTGATGAATTGAGAATTTCTTCATGTTGTTGATGTTCCTAGCTCTCTTTTACTCCAAAATCACGTTATATATCTCCTAGATAGGTTTAAGGATGTTTATATAGGAGTTAGGAAGGGTTGGGGTCGATTTAGGGTCTTCTAGGTCGAGTAGGAAACAATTTCCGAAGTTGGTCCCCTGGTCAGCGCCCAGCGCCCCCCAGGGGATTGAAGGCAGTGTTGATTTTTCACTCTCTGTCTCCAGCGCCACAGGCAGCGTTGGGCGCTGGCCTGTGGGCTGACTTCTGCCTTCTTCGTTTCTTCTCGTTTTAGCTTGTTTTCTTCCCCGATTTCGTCCCTGATTGTTTTCAACTTATTCCTACACATAAAAACACATTATATTAACATGAATCAATGTGATTAACATCCAAATCCAAACAAACAAGAATTAAATATGGGATAATTTACATGATTTTAGTACTTTTTCTACCCATTATCAATTGGCGTCCTTGATTTTGGAGCATAAGCTGGCCTTCAAGTTATTGATTTGCTCCTCGAAGGCAAACTCGCGCTCGGCAGCTTCGATGGCAGCATCGTGAAGTTCGGCCCACTTAGCGTTAGCCTCTTGAAGCTTTTCGTGTAATGGATTAACTTCTTGGTTGTGGGCCATTCTATCTTGTTCGCTCTGCTGCAACCGAGCCTCAAGATCTTCCATCTCTGCAGATTTAGCCTCCAGCATCGGGAGGCATGCAGCAAGCTGATTCCTCTCACCCAAAAGTTTATCCCGCTCAAAATAAAGCCCTTGTATATCAAGGATCAACCTTTACAGGCCCTTGGGAACAAGGAGGTTGGCCCAGAAAGAAAATATTAGAATTAAAGCTACCATTACAGCGTATACATATCAAAAAAGGAAAGAGATAGAGGGAAACAGGTAGGATACCTGTGTTGCACTCTACATGCCGTAGTTTATCAGTAACTCCCTTGAAAGGGAGCTTATTTTCTTCCAATCTTTCTCCAAGGCCACCAACTTCAGATAATTCGCAAGCTCCACCGGCTTGGATAAATATGGCACTATTTTAAAATCAAAAGAGTGGCTCTTCTCCTCCCTCGAGGATCTAGGGAAGTGGTTGCATAATCATGCCCCAAGTTCCCGTGGTCAGAAGACCGAGGAGGAGAAACATCGATTTCTCGATCACCTGTTACCGATGAGGGAGATGCAGTTGTTGCTGGTGGTAAAGTAAATAACTTGAAGGCAGCCTTGAGCTCCAAAATCAAGGAAGCCAATGCCGCCGAGGAGAAGAGGGCCATAATGGATGAGAGATTTAAGAATATCATAGAGCAAAACCACATTCATATATCTACAACCCGTGATCTTGATTCTAGCCTCGATTCTATGAGATCCGAGATGGACAGCCTTCAGGCCGAGGTTGACGTACTTAATGCAAAGTTCAAGTACAAGGGGATTCCCTCGCATTTGAGAAGACGTATGCTATGTATCATATGAGGAGAAAAACCTTGGATGAGGCTAAAGCGGGCATCATTGATATTGATAATTGCATCGTTAAGGCCCAAGAATTGGAGCTAACTGCTTGAGAACGTCTCCCTGCTCAGTCCCCTACAACTGACTCTTCGAGAACCGGATTCGAGTATTCAGGAACCGAGGATGAAATTGAAGAGGATGATGATGAAAAAATAGCCTCCGAACCGGCACTAATCTGCCCTCTTCCACCAGGGAGGGACACAGATGCCTCTCTCCCACCGGGCTCCGGCAACGATAATGTTTAGATTCTTTCCTTTTTTGTTTTTCCATCTTTTTTTACTTTGTAATTATGCCAATTTTTTCATCGAGTTTCGCACTTTTGATAAATAATGCTCAAGTGTCGTGCAAGATACATTTTCTTTGCGTTGAGTTAGTTAAAGCTTCGGGCATACTTTCATCCAATAGCTTCTGATTGGGGGCATGAGTTCTTCCGGAATCAACCCTTTACTATGAAGGTTTCATAAGAGAGGGCCCTTTTATGTTTAAGATGCTCTTGAAAAGGGCGTCTCCTGTTTATTCCGGCACAAGCATTTGAAGTTTTTTGTTAACTGTCTAATGATAAAATCAACTCATCGTTTGGACAAGAAACAAGATAAAAATAAAAGGACTTTATTCTAATCCTTTTATCTTTAAAAGAACATAAGCATTCATTTTCTAAAGAAAAAAGAAACTGCCAATACATGTGGCTAACTTGTACAACTTATTTCTACAAGGCTGGCCATGCAGTCCCTGGTCTCGATGAGACATAATTATTCCAGATTTTCGTGAAATTCTTGTTGTCGTATCTGATACTATTCCCCCCCCCCAGTGTCCAAATATGAAGTATGCGAATAGGAAAACTGGAAGTCTTGCGTCATTGATGGAAACAACTCGTGAACGAGTAAATAGTCTGTGGTTCGATGGAGATTTTTGTTTCCCGTTAGGAACTTGCCATCGAGCCAAAGATTATTTAACCATCCCATAGTGGTTTATCATTTCAATTCCTTTTCATTAAAGGTCTTAATCTTGCCGATGACGCTCCTCTCGTAGTATGTTTTTCGTTGTTGCCTCGTTAAAAACCTTGCCAAAAAACCTGATTGGGAATAAAATAGGTCGAAGGGAAAAGAGTGCAGCACATACGTTCAATATTGATAGGATCCATCAGTAGTAATACCTTTTGAAGTGAGTCACGTTCTAGTTGTTGGGTAATTTGACTTCATCTTGATTTTCCAACTCATACAATCCTTTACCGGTGACAGCTGAAACTCGGCAGGGACCTTCCCATGTTGGACCTAGCTTCCCAGCATTGATTTCCCAAGTGTTCTGAGTCACCTTTCTCAAAACCAAGTCTCCAACTTTGAGACGGCGGAGATTGGCCCTCCGATTATAATACCTTTCCATCATTTTCTTTTGAGCCACCATCCTCACGTATGCCAAGTCCCTGCATTCATCGAGCAAATCCAGCTTCACCAGCAACGCCACATTGTTTATTTATTCATTTGCTCGTGAAATCCGTAAAGTTGGCTCCCCTACTTCTACCAATATCAGAGCTTTCGCACCATATACAAGGATAAAGGTTTTTCTCTCGTGCTCGACTTTGCCGTCGTCTGGTATGCCCATAGCACACCCGGTAACTCTTCGGTCCATTTGCCTTTAACAGCTTCTAACCTCTTTTTGAGGTTTTGGATAATCGTCTTATTAGTAGATTCTACCTATTCATTAGCTCTAGGATGATAGGGTGAGGATGTACTTCTCTTGATTTTCATATCTTCCAGAAATTTTGTGACCTATGAACTTTGGTCTAATATCACAAGAAATTAAGTGGTCCCATAGAATATCGACCACATCGCGTTCATCGATCTTTTAGTAAGGACCTGCTTCAACCCATTTAGTGAAGTCATCAGTTAAAATTTAAAGGAATCTACCTTTATGGAACCTGGCGGTAATGAACCAACTATATTCATGCCCCATTTCATGAACGGCCACAGGGACAGTATCGAATGCAAGAGTTCCGCCGGTTGTTGCACCAATTGTGCATAGCAGTGACATTTGTCACATTTTTTAACGAACCTCTTTGCATCTTGTTCCATCTAGGGCCAATAGTATCCTGCCCTAACCAGCTTTAGCACCAACGAATCTACACCGAAATGCTTCCCGCAAATTCCTTCATGGACTTCTCTCATCATTGTATTCTGCCTCCAAGGATCCCAGACATTGGGCCAATGGAACATGGTACGATCTTCTGTATAATTTCCCATCCATGAGGAAGTAACGAGCCGCTTTGGTGCGTAGTGCCCGGGACACCTTCAGGTCTTCGAGCATTTTGCCATGCCGAATATATTCAGCGAACTCGTTCCTCTAGTCCCAGACTATGTTGGTTGTATTGACCTCAAAATAACCATCCTCATTTAATACCGAATGTAGAAGTTGAATGATTGTACCAGAGTCGGATCCTTTTATCTCTGTAGACGACCCCAAATTAGCCAATGCATCCGCGCTTCCACATTCTCGGAATGTCTATGATCGACCATTCCCTGAATCATGCGAGCAATTCTTGAACCTTGTTGATATACTGTTGCATGCGTTCCTCCTTTGTATCAAAAATCCGATACACTTGGTTTACTACCAGCTGGGAATCACATTTGATCTCGATGACCTCGGATCTAAGTCCCCGGGCCTGTTCAAGTCTTGCAACCAAAGCCTCATGCTTGGCTGCATTGTTATTCAACGGAACAATCTTAATGGCCTTCCTCAGGGTTTCTCCCGAGGGCGTGACTAGAACCACCCCGAGCCCGGACACTTTTACATTAGAAGCTCCATCCGTAAACAAGGTCCAAACTCTTGATGTCATTTCCTACACCAGTACTGCCTATTTGGAAGATTGTGACTTGATCGTAGTCTTAGGCTTGTACTCAATGTCGAATTTGCTGATTTTGGCTTCCCATTTAACCAAACGGCCTGTCAACTAAGGCTTTTGAAGAATATTCCTCAAAAGAAAGCTAATCACAAGGGCTATCGGGGGTCATTAAAAATAAGGCTTAAGCTTTCGAGAGGCGACTACGAGAGCTAAGGCTAGTTTTTTGAAGTGCAGATAATGAGCCTCCACTTCTGAGAGTATTTTGCTAATATAATAGATAGGAGATTGCGTACCTTCTTCTTCTCGGACTAAAACGGCACTTACCACTACTACCTAGCAACTGCTCGCCTTCCCCCGATTTTGATAGTAGCGCAGGGCTTGACAAGTACCTTTTTAGATCTTTCACTGCATGCTGGCATTCGGGAGTCCATTTGTAATTGTTCTTCTTCTTCTTCTTCATAAATGAGAAGAAGTGATGACATTTTTTCTGAGGATCGTGAGATGAACCTGCTTAAGGTTGCTAACTTTCCGGTTTATCTTTGTACCTCCTTTACATTTGTTAATTGATTTGGAATGTCCTTGATAGCTTTGATTTTGTCGGGATTTACCTCGACCCCTCTTTGCGAGACCAAGAACCTATAGAATTTTCCGAAACCAACCCCGAATGCACACCTTCCAGGTTGAGTTTCATGTTATTCTTCCTCAAGATACTGAAGGTATCTTGGACTTGGTTGCATCTATCTCCTCTGGTACCTGAAAGTATCTAGGCACCTAGTGAGATGTCGACGACTCCTCGCCTTTATCATCTTCATTTAGCAAGGGAGGAGGCGTCGATTCCTATCATTGCTATTTCTCGGCTTCTTCCCCTTGTGTTTGGAAATAGACATTGTGTGCATCTCTCTTGTTGTCGGTTTGTATCCTCTTATTTGCTTGATTCCTCCCGGGGTTACAACCTCCATCTCATGTATCCACGGCCTTCCGAGGATTATGTTGTAACCCATGTCGCTGTCTACCACTTCGAATAAGATGGTCTTGGTTACCCCTTCGACATTCGTGGGCAGCAGGATCTCTCCTCGGGTTGTCACACTTGCCAAGTTGAACGCAGTGAGGAGCTTTGTTGCCGGAATGATGCTTCCGGTTAATTTTGCTTGTTCCAGCACTCTCTATTGAATTATATTGACTGAGCTTCCTAAGTCAACCAATACACGCTTAATCTTGAAATCTAAGACATTGAGAGAAATTACTAAGCATCATTATGTGGCAGAAGAAGTTTGTCGGCGTCTTCTTCCGTGAAGGTGATTTCATCTTTTGCGACTTCCTGGAGTCTGTTGTTGTAAGTCACTGATATCTTTGTTTTCTTTGCCACCGAGAAGGTTAAGCCATTAATTTCATTCCCCCCAAAATAATATTGATAGTCAACCGAGAGGAGTCTTCTGTTATCTTCGAAGGCTCTGCATTGTCCCAGTTACGACCGTAATTGTTCTTGGCTCGGTTGCTCAAGAACTCCCTGAGATGGACATTCTTCATTAAGGTCGCCACATCTTCACGCAGATGCCGGCAGTCCCCACTTCTGTGTCAGTGAGTCCCATGATATTCGCACCATAAGTTAGGATTCCTCTGGCTAGGATCGAATCTAATTGGTTTGGGAATCGCGCTTCTTTGATATTCCTCATTGCTGATACCAACTCCACTATGCTAATGTTGAAGTTGTAATCTGATAACCTGGGATATGTGAAATCTTGGGCCCCTGATACCTCTTTTTCTTATAAAGATGACCAGAACCCTTTGTTGTCGCGTCCTTCGATTTTCTCGCAGAAAACGACCTTTCGAAGATCGTCGATCCGCATCGAAATCGCTTTTTAATTTATCCTATTTCTTGTCTCAATCTCGTACTTTGGTTGATATCGGGAATCGAAGCTGATCGTCTTCTATCCTTATTTTTGACTCTTATAGGTTATGGACATGGAATTCGAGTAGGCTTTCCTTCAACATTCGGGATGCGCCAGAACTCCTTGGATTATAACCCTTTGTGAACGCCTCTGCTGCCCACTCGTCTGGTACAGCCAGTAGCAACATCCTCTCTTTCTGGAACCTGATCACGAACTCCCGCAAATCGGACTCACCTTGTGCGATCCTAAATATGTCCGCCTTCTTGGCTTGGACCTTCCTTGCCCCAGCATGAGCCTTTATTAATGAATCTGCATGCATTTCAAAAGAGCCAATTGAATACTCGGGTAAGAGTGAATACCATGTCAAGGCCCCCTTTGTGAGGGTTTCGCCAAACTTCTTCAGCAAGACTGAGTCGATCTCATGTTGAGCCAAATCGTTCCATTTTACAGCCATGGTGTAGGTTGTGATGTGCTCCGTTGAATCCGAAGTTCCATCGTATTTTGGTATGTCCGGTATTTTGAACCTCTTAGGAATCAACTCCGGTGCTGCACTCGGTTTAAATGGAAATTGAGTGTATATTTTCGAATCTAGGCTTTTCAAAACTGGTGGTGCGCCCGGAATCTGATCCATTCGGGCGTGAAACTCCTTCACATTTTGATTCATCAGTTCGTTCATTTCCCATATAAATCTCATTAGCTTATTTTGAAGGGGTCATTCCTGTTATCGTTACTAGATCCGCTACGGGTCCCCCCGGCAACGTCGAAATCGACCTCACCCCTTGGGGTGTGTTATCGACTCTTTGAGCCATTTGATTTATAGGAACGCCGGGAGGAATCGGGCGCCTTCCATTTGTGTTGTTGGAAGCGCCTGACGATGCTTGTTTCAGCTCCGTCATTACCCTGTCCTGCCTTGAGAGGTGGCTCATGATGGCTTTCTGCTGCTCCCTCAAGATTATCACTGTCTCCACGACATGTTCCTCCTCCGCATCATCAGGAGTTGTCTCCCACACATGCCGGAGGTACTGCCCTTTGCGAATCGGGGTTGCTTCATCCCTTTTGTTACGGGTGTCGCTGATTGAATCTCCGTGTTGAGGCAAATTTTCATGTCCCTCAACGTTGTGCATGATATTGACATTATTAGCTGCCATTTTTGGTTTCTTGCTAAGGAAAAAACCAAACAAGTTATTAATACACGTAAGGATCAAAGCACTTACACAACTGTCTAAGCCTTACGGTGGGTGCCAAACTGTTTACCCCTAAAACGGTACAGTTAAATTTGTTACGTGGTTTATAGACAAGTGAACTAATTTGATACAACAATGGTAAATAAACAAGAGTAAAAGTAAGACTTAGCAATTAAAATTGAAGAAGTCAACAAGCCTGGCTCCGAGAACAGCATCTCCGAGGACAAAAATGACAATATAAAAGAGCAAATAAAGCTGTTTAATTGAGAGCGACAATGGAATACAACATATATATTACCAAGAATTCCGTGTCTAACAATGGCTGTTGAGCCTACTATTTATAGCTATACCTAGGGAAACAAGATCCTAAGATCAAGCGCTATTTAAATGATAATAAATGAGTCATTGATGAATATGTAACGGCAGGTCATGAATGTAACTATTCTCTGCAACGGCTGTCCATTTAATGTTAGCAATATTTTTTATTGAATGCTATCCGATGACAAATATTCGATTTGCTTCCGTTCACCATGTTCCTTTCGAGGTTTATCCGATTTCAATTACAGCTGTTGTCTCCGATACTGGTTGTTACTTAATTCGTCTTTTACATGTCTTCGGTTCCACATGTTGTACTATCATTCGGCCATTTATTATAAACCAATTTTACCTGTATAGCTTATGCAATAATGCAGGAAATGTATGGTGAATAAATAAATGGAGAACAGATCTCAGGAGACAAGGGAAAAGTGTAAATACAATGACAACTTGTCTTTTAGCTTACAGAAGATAGTGAATGATTTGCCTTTTGTTAAAAATCGGATAAAAATTTAGTAGATGATTTAAAAAGTCGTAGCCATTGAGACGTTTTTGGTTGGAATCTGGAAAAAAAAAAGTATTTGAAGATTTTGAAAGAGGATTTTCAAATATTTAAAGTTCTACTCAGGGACAAACTCCAATTCACGAGTAACATAGTGAAATATAATGTTAGTAAATAAGTATTAAATGGGCAAATTTAAATCGAAAGATTTGTTTGAAGTGGCAAATTTTATTGACATAATCAATGGTTCAAAGTTCACCAACTTCTAAACTAGACTTTAAGGGGCAAATAGATTTTATAAGGATGTCAAGGTAGTATATAGTGTCAAACTTCTTTAAATGGTGTTAAGATCAAGGAAATTTAGTAATGATTATGAATAAACTAATTCATGTTCTTAATAAATGTTGACATTTCATGTATTAAAAAATGATCATTCATCCATAATCAGCGATTTTGAATGTTTATGATTTCGAATTCGAGCTTTGAGAATTAAAATATTTTTGTTACGGAGCGTCTTCCTGTCACCAAAATTCACAAGTCGTGATGGCACCTAACTCAACCCGTTAAATAAGCCAACAATCACATGATTAATGATGAAAATGAGATAACACAGTCTAATAATAGACAAGTTAATTTGAAGTATAATTATGCAATGAAAATACGAAATGAGAGTCTTTGATGTTTGATCCTTACGTATTGGTCTTATTAAATAATTTTATGTAGCAACTTAATTTCAATTTTCAAATATTAAAATTTAAATTTCAAATTTAAAACTATAAACTTTAAAGTTTAAAAGCTTAATTTTATGCCTTAAAAAATTTATTTTCTTATTTAACATTTTGCAAATACTTAAGTTCAATTACATTGAACAAGGAAACATAATACACAAAAAAAAAAAAAAAAAAAAATAACCCGGCCCGGTCCGGACCTGATTATCCCGAACTCGAACGGGCTTAACAAAACTTGGAAGATCCCATCCCACTACCAGTCTGGAACCCCAGCCAACTAGCCAGCTCGACCCACTAACCAGACGGGCTATTTTTTTTCATGTCCAGCCCGGTCTAGCCCGTCTGGTAAATACCTTTACATTCAAGTATAACAGTTCAAAACTCAACATGAATAAAGCAGTTCAATTACCAGTTAGCATGAGGAAAGTACATCTCTATGCCTACAAGTCAAGTAAATACGTAAATTAAGAGTATCACAGTAGATCCCTCAATAGTATTTACATTTAGCACTGTACGGGTACCTGACATAACTGCCATCATCAAGCACTCATATGAAACATTGTACCTGCACCCTCTGCTGGCATGTCAGACTCCGGAGGGGCTGATCCTGCCCAAGCGCTAATTATAATTACTTAGCCGAATAATGAGGCATGGGGCACGCATCGCCTCAAAACGATAACACTTAGCCAATAAGGGCTTGGCGTACGCGTCACCTCAAAATCAGTACCAAATCGGTTCTACGGCCCAAACTCAGTCATTTACCGTTCAAGTCTCGGATGAACACATCTCAAATATTCAATTAAACAGTTTCACCCTTAAGTAATATCAGCAACATGTAAGTAATCAGATAAGAAGTAATTAGACAAAGGTATCATACACGGATATAATATCATGACTGAGAACATGTGTACAAATAAGGTATATAACTTAGAAACAGCAAGAATAGCCCCTATTAAGTCTCAAACAGTTAGCACGCAGCCTAGACATGATGTCTAACATGATTCACAGTCCAAAAAATCAAACAAGTAGAGGGGACACGGGTGGTAACATGGTATGATAGCAAAACAAACCCGGTATTAGCCTAAAAGCCTCCCCAAACTATGAAAAAATCGGTGCACGTACACACGCCCGTCACCAAGCGCGTACGTCACCCCAATATCTTTCACATAACATAGTCCTTAGGGTTGAATACCTACAAATCCAAGTTCAGAAATGTTACTTACCTCAAACTGCGCAAATCACAACTCTAACAGACCTTCCCACGCATATTGGCCTCCAAACGACTCGAATCTAGTCATAAACAACTCAATATCAACAAATAATGCCATACGAAATAAGTTAAAACAATAAAGTTTCGATCTTTATAAAAAATCAAAAGTCAAACCTGGACCCACGCCTCGAAACCCGACAAAATTCATGAAATCTGAACACCCATTCAATTATGAGTCCAACCATACCAAAGTCATCCAATTCCGACCTCAAATCAAACTTCAAACCTCCATTGTTTTTTTTTTTTTTTTTTTTTTTTTGGAAAAGTTTCAACAAAATCCCCCATTTCTTCACTTCAATTCACTATTTAAATGCTAAAGACGAAGATCGTCAAAAACACTTACCCCGATCCAAGACGTGAAAATTCGCCTCCAAGGTCGCCCAAAACCGAGCTCTACAGCTCAAAAACTAAAAATGGTACTCTAAGCCTCAGGAATTAAATATCTGCTAATAGTGATTACACCATGCAAACGCGGCATTATCCACACGATCGCGAAGAAAAAAGCCTTCAGTAGCCAAAAACCTTCTAAGCGAACGCACACACCAGGTCGCGGTGACTAATTACCCTGACCTACATGATCGCGGACAACCTCATGCGATCGCGTTGAACAACACATGGAAATCCCAGGTCTTCTCTTCCTTCTTCACTAACGTGTCTCCTGCGACGTGATCGCGTAACACAACTCCCTCAAGGCTTTGTGATCGCAGCCTTAACCTCACGATCGCATAGAACAAATTCCTATTCTGCCATACCTTACCCTCTGTGATCGCGTCCCTATCCTTGCGATGGCAAAAGAGGTAACCAGAAGCACAGACCTCAGCAATTCAACAAGTCAAAAATGAGTCCGAACATGATCTAAAACACACTCGAGGTCCCCGAGACCCCATCCAAACATACCAACAGGTTCTAAAATATGATACGAGCTTAATCGAAGCCTCAAATCACATCAGACAACACCGAAATCATGAATCTCACCCCAATCCAAACCTAATGAACATATGAACTTCTAGCTTCTAAAACTAATGTCGAATCATACTAAACCAACTCCGATTGAGCTCAAATTTTGCGCACAAGTCATAAATGACACAATGGCTGACCTCTCTGCTGAACTTTCACTGAAGCTATAATCTTTGATTATAATTTTCAAACCTACCAATCCAAAATGGCCACCGGCTTCACATCATAAGTCAAATCTCCATCTATCTGAATCGTGCTGAAGTCCAAAATATGAGACGGATCACCTTAATACTTCCGGATCATGAAAACATGAAACACTGGGTGAACACTCGATAGAGTAGGTGGCAATGCAAGATATAGACCACGTCTTCAATCCTCTCAAGAACCTCAAAAAGGCCAATATACCGAGAGCTCCACTTGCCCATCTTCCCGAACCTCATCACACCCTTCATGGGAGATATTCTGAGCAATACCTTCTCTCCAAGTATATATGCAACATCATGAACCTTTCGATCAGCGTAACTCTTCTGTCTAGACCGTGCTGTGCTAACCCGATCCTGAATCAACATGGCTTTCTCTTAAGGCATCCTGAACCAAATCATTACCCAATAACCTAGCGTCTCCCAGCTTAAACCAACCCACTGGAGAACCACACTACCTCCCATATAAGGCCTCATAAGGAGCCATCTGAATACTCGATTGGTAGCTGTTGTTGTAGGCAAACTCTGCAAGCGGTAGAAACTGATTCCAAGAACTCCCGAAATGCATAACACAAGCGCGTAGCATATCCTCCAAAATCTGAACAGTGCACTCGGAATAATCTAGGGTTAGAATGTTGTGCTCAACACAACCCGTGTGCCCAACTCTCGCTGCACTGCTCTCCAAAACTACGATGTGAACTGCATGCCCCGATCTAAAATAATAGACACTGGCACACCGTGAAGACGAGTAATCTCGCAGATATAGATCTCAGCCAACTGCTATGAAGAATAGGTAGTAACGACTGGAATGAAATATGCAGACTTAGTCAACCAGTCCATAATCACCCAAATAGCATCAAATTTGTCAAAGTCCGTGGGATTCCAACAATAAAGTCCACCGTGATACGCTCCCATTTCCACTCAGGAATCTCAAGCCTCTAAAGCAAACCGCCCGACTCTGATGCTCGTACTTCACCTGCTGACAGTTCAATCACCAAGCCACATAATCAACTATATCTTTCTTCATTCTTCTCCACCAATAGTGCTACCTCAAGTCCTGATACATCTTCACATCACACAGATGAATGGAATATCGTGAACTGTGGGCCTCCTCAAGAATCAATCACATAACTCATCCACATTGGGCACACAAATCCGACCCTGCATCCGCAACACCCCATCATCTCCAATAGAAACCTCCTTGGCATCATTGTGTTGCACAGTGTCCTTAAGGACAAGAAAATGGGAATCGTCATACTTACGCTCTCTAATGCGTTCATACAAAGAAGACCGAGAGACCACGCAAGAAAGAACCCGACTAGGCTCCGAAACATCTAATCTCACGAGCTGATTGGCCAAGGCTTGAACATATGATGCTAGTGGTCTCTCACCAACTGGAATATATGCAAGGCTACCCATACTCACCGCCTTTCTACACAAGGTATCGGCTACCATATTGGCCTTCTTGGGATGATACAAAATGGTAATATCATAGTCTTTTAACAGCTTCAACCATCTTCGTTGCCTCAAAATTAGATCCTTTAGCTTAAAAAAGTGTTGTAGGCTCTGATTATATGTAAATACCTCACAAGAAACGCTATAGAGATAATGCCTCCAAATCTCTAATGCATCAACAATGGCTACCAACTCTAAATCATGAGCGTGGTAGTTCTTCTCATGGGCCTTCAACTAGCGTGAAGCATAAGCAATCATCCTACCATCCTACATCAAGACACACCCAATACCAATCTGAGAAGCATCACAATAAATCGTATATGAACCCGATGATGAAGGCAAAATTAGAACTAGAGTCGTGGTCAAGGCAGTCTCTCACACTCATACGACCACCTGAATGGAGCACCTTTCTAGGTCAACCTAGTCAAAGGTACATCAATGAACAAGAAACTCTCCACGAAACAACGATAATATCCATCCAAGCCAAGAAAACTCCGAATCTCAGTAGCTGAAGACGGTCTGGGCCAACACTGGACTGCCTCAATCTTCTTCGGATCTACCTTGATACCCTCACTGGAGAACTTAGCATAAAACTTCCTCTCCCTCAACGTCTGTAGTACAATCCTCATATGCTGCTCATGTTCCTTCTGGCTGCGTGAGTATACTAGTATATCATCAATGAATACAATGAAAAAAGAATCAAGATATGGCTAGAATACAATGTTCATTAGATGCATAAATACTACTGGGGCATTGGTCAACCCAAAGGACATCACAAGGAACTCGTAATGACCATAGCGGGTCCTGAATGCTGTCACCAGAATATAAGAATCCCGAATATTCAACTGGTGATACCCAGACTTACAAATAAATCTTAGAGAACACTCTAGCACCTTGAAGCTGGTCAAAGAAGTCATCAATGTGTGGCAATGGGTACTTGTTCTTAATTGTAACTTTGTTCAACTGCCTATAATCGATGCACATTCGCATAGTACCATCCTTCTTTTTCACAAACAAAACTGGTGTACCCCAATACGACACACTAGGCCTAATGAACCTCTTATCAAGAAGCTCCAGAAGCTGTTCTTTCAATTTCTTCAACTCTGCTTGTGCCATACAATACGGAGGAATAGAAATAGGCTGAGTGCCCGGCACCAAGTCAATACCAAAATCAATTTCCCTGTCAGGTGGCATGCCCAATAGGTCTTCAGGAAACACATCCAAAAAGTCTCGCACTACCGGAACATAATCAATGGTAGGAGTATCAGCACCAACATCCCTCACAAAGGCCAAATATGCCATACATCCCTTCCCAACCATTCGTTGGGCCTTCAAATATGTAATCCCTCTACTGGGAACATAGTCCAAAGAACCTCTCCACTCAATCCTAGGAAGTCCTGGCATCACCAACGTTACAGTCCTAGCGTGACAATCCAGAATAGCATGATATGGTTACAACTAATCCATGCCTAGAATCACGTCAAAATCAACAATACTAAGCAGTAAAAGATCAACTCTCATCTCCAATCCCCCAATAGTCACCACACACGACCGATATACACGGTCAACAATAATAGAATCGCCCACCAACATAGATACATAAACAGGTGTAACTAAGGAATCACGGGGCATGTCCAAATAATGAGAAAAGTATGATGATATATATAAATAAGTGGAACCGGGATCAAATAATATGGAAGCATCCCTGTGGCACACTGAAATAATACATGTGATCACTACAACTGAAGTAACTGCCTCTGGCCTGTCGGGAAAAGCATAGCATCAAGCCTGACCACCACCTATCTGACCTCCCCTTTTGGGGAGACCTCCACCTAGAGTTGGCTGAGTGGTTGGTGTAGCAACTGGTGTAGATGTCCTCCCACTCATCGTGCTCAAGCCTGCGAACAAACTCCAAACGCCTAGCAATCTCGACCACCTGGTCAAACCTAGCATCCATCTCAGTCTCTCCGGCCAAAATGTAATGTAGGCCATAGTTGAGGCCGTCAATGAACCTCCTGATCCTCTCTATCTATGTGGGAACCAACCATATAGCATGACAGGCTAAATCTGCAAATCTCATCTCATACTAGTTCAGCGTCAGATCTCTCTAGCATCGCTGCTCAAAGTCTCTATGCATCTCCTCTCTGTGGGTCTGTGGAATAAACTTCTCTAAAAAGATAATGGATAACTCATACCATGAAAGTGGTGCTGTGCCAACTGGCCTGCTCAACTCATATGGCTGCTACCATCGATAGGATGCCCCAGTCAACTGGAAAGTGGTAAATGCAACTCTAGTAGTCTCCAAAATACCCGCTGGGCTAAGAATCCGCTGACACCGGTCTAGGAAATCCTGGAAATTCTCTGCTCCTCCCCGCTAAACTCGGGAGGCCTAAGCCTCCCAAACCTCTCTAGTCTCTTCTGCTCCTCATCACTCATAAGTGGGCCAACCTCGACCCGAGTAGCAGCAACCAGCAAGGCTGATAGCAACCCCAGTGTCTGGAGTCCCTAAGCTACCTGGTCTGGAGTACGGGCGGTAGGAGTCTGAGCACGTCCCTCGTCCTAAGAAGTGGTTGGTGCGGCCAGAACTGAAACTGCCTACGCAAGGCTAGTGCATACAGTCAAAATCTGGGCCAAAGCCTCATGAAGGCCTGGAATCACAATGGGCACAGCTAGTGCCTGAGCTGGTCCCACCGGCTTAATAACATCTAGTATCTTCTCCCTAGCTGGGGCAACTGGTTGCTCTACAGGTGATACTCTAGCTGTGGTACTAGCTGCACCTCGGCCTCTGCCGTGGCCCTAGCCTCTCGTGGCCCTAGCTGGTGGTACTGGTGTCCTCACCTTTTATGAGAGAATAGAAGAATAGAAGTTCAATTTCCAGAATCAATAAATCCACATGACAAGAGTACAAGAAATTGAGGTTTCCTAATAGTTCGGTAGTCTCTCGAAGATAAGTATAGACGTCTCTGTACCAATTCGCAAGACTCTACTAAACTTGCTCGTGACACATAAGACCTAAGCAACCTAGTTCTTTGATACCAACTTGTCACAATCCAAAATCAACAAGTCATGATGGCACCTAACTCAACCCGCTAGACAAGCCAACAATCACATGATTAACAATAAAAATGAGATAACACAGTCTAATAACTCAACAGCGGGAGAATGTCACAACATAACTGAGATTATAGTCAAAATACTACTACAACTCAACCCCAAAAACTGGTGTCAACAAGTACACGAGAACTACTGAATAACAAGGTACGAAATAAATCCTCTAATACAAGTATTTGATCATGAGAAACAGTAAAGATAAAGATAATAGGAAGAGAACTTCAAGGATTGCGGACAGTCTGGCAGCTACCACGTAGTCTCCCAAATAGCTGGCATGACTCAAGCTTGAAAATCACCTTGGGCGGATGTACCTGGATCTGCATACGAAGTGCAGAGTGTAGCATGAGTACAACCGACGGAATATACTCAATAAGTAATAATACTAATCTTGAGCTGAAAGCAGTGACGAGCAGAACAACAGTCAAAAATGCCAGTACCAAGAACCGATAACAGATCAGAAATACAAGATAAACCATAGAACAATAAATTAACGATATCAAGTACAGCTCGTTCTCATTTCAAGAATTTAGGCATGCTTTCAAGTATAATAGTTTAAAACCTAATACGGATAAAGCAGGTTAATTACTAGTTAGCATGAGGAAAGTACTTCTCTATGCCTACATGTCAAGTAAACACGTAAATCAATAGTATCACAGTAGATCCCTCAAGAGTATTTACCCTTAGCATTGTACAAGTCCCTGGCATAACCGTCCATCATTAAGCACATTTATGAAACATTATGCCTGCGCCACTGCTGGCATGTCAGACTTTGGAGGGGCGGATACTGCCCAACTAATTACAATCACTAAGCCCAATAATGAGGCTTGGCGCACGTGTCACCTCAAAATAATAACACCCAGCCCAATATGCTCCTGGCGTACGCATAACCTCACAATCAGTACCAAATCAGCTCTACAGCCAAAACTCAGTCATTTACCATTCAAGTTTCAGATGAGCACATCTCAAATATTCAATTAAACAATTTTACCCTTCAGCGATATCAGCAACATATGAGTAATCAGATAAGAAGTACCAAGACAGAGGTATCATACACGAATATCGTATCATGACTGAGAATATGTGAGCAAATAAAGTATATAACTTAGAAACATCAAGAATAGCCCAATCAAGTCTCAAACAGTTAGCACGCAGTCATATCTAACATGATTCACAGTCCAAATAATCAAACATGTAGAAGGGACGCGGGGGGTAACATGGTATGATAGCAAAACTAACCCGGTATGAGCCAAAAGGCCTCCCCAAACTATGAACAAATCATTGCACGCACACACGCTCGTCACCAAGTGCGTACGTCACCCCAATATCATTCACATAACATAGTCCTAAGGGTTGAATACCCTCCATTCCAAGTTTAGAAGTGTTACTTACCTCAAATAGCGCAAATCACAACTCCAACAAGCCCATCCCATGCTTATCGGCCTCCAAATGACTCGAATCTAGTCAAAAACAACTCAATATCAACAAATAATGTAGTAGGAAACAACTTCAAACACTAAAGTTTCGATCTTTATCAAAAATCAAAAAGTCAACCCCGGGCTCACGCCTTGGAACCCAACAGAATTGACAAAATCCGAACATGCATTCAATTACGAGTCCAACCATAAGTAAAAATCATTCAATTTCTACCTCAAATTGACCTTCAAACCTTTATTTTTTTTATTTTCAAAAAGTTTCCACAAATATCACCTTCTTCGCTTCAATTCACTATTTAAATGCTAAAAACGAAGATGGAATCATGAAAAATTAACAAATCCAAGTAAAAAACACTTGCCCAGATCCAAGACGTGAAAATCCTCTCCAAGATCACCCAAAACCGAGATCTATGACTCAAAATATGAAAATGGCACTCTAACTGTCGATTTGGAATTAAATATCTGCTGCCCAGTGATTACACAACGTGATTGCGGAATTACCCACACGATCGAAGAACAAAACCTTTAGTAGACAAAAACCTTCTACGCGAATGCACACACCAGGGAGCGAACATGCTGACTAATTTCCCTGACCTACGCGATCGCGGACAGCGTCACGTGAAGGTGCTGAACAGCGCATGGAAATCCCGGCCCTCCTCTTCCTTCTTCGCGAACGCATCGCGTAACACAACTCCCTCAAGGCTTCGTGATCGCAGACATAACCTCGCGATCACATAGAACAAATTCCCACCTTCCAAACCTTACCCTCCACGATCGTGTCCCTCTCCTCGCCATCACGAAAGAGGAAACAAGAAGCTCAGACATCAGCAATGCATCAAAGTCCAAAGTGAGTCTGAACTTGATCCGAAACACACCCGAGGCTCCCAGGACCCTATTCAAACATACCAACAGGTCCTAAAACATGATACGAACTTAGTCAAAGCCTCAAATTAGATCAGACAATACTGAAATCATGAATCGTACCCCAATCCAAAAATAATGAACTTATGAATTTCTAGCTCTAAAACTAATATCAAATCATACCAAACCAACTCCGATTGACCTCAAATTTTGCACACAACTCATAAATGAAAAAACGGACCTCTTTCAACTCCTAGAACAAAAATCCAAACCCGATATCAGCAAAGTCAACTCTCGGTCAAACTTCTCAACCTTCCAAACCTTCAACTTTTAAACTTTTGGCCAATTCAAGCTAAAATGACCTACGGACCTCCAAAGCAACATTCGGAAATACGCCTAAGTCAAAAATCACCATACGAAACTATCGGAACCATCAAAATTTCATTTCGGAGTCATCTACACAAAATTCAAACTTAGGTTAACTCTTTCAACTTAAGCCTTCAACCTTGGGACTAAGTTTCTCATTGCACTCCGAAATATCCTCGGAACCAAACCAACCACCCCGAAAAGTAACATAACCATAATCAAACATAGAAGAGGCGATAAATGGAAAAATGGGACTATAATACACAAAATGATCTGTCGGGTCGTTACTCTTCCTCTTAAATCCTATCAGACACAAGAAAAATTTAGATTAAAATCTATGAATTTCCAATACGATGTTAATATTAAAAAAAAAAAGGCGAAATTCATATGGGGCCCCATAAACTTGTCCGAATTTTTTATTTTGATACTTTAACTGAGACTAGTTCTTGTTAGACACTTGTAGTCTGTTTGGCCAAGCTTTTTTGGCCAAAAGTATTTTTTTGTTGCTAAAAGTAATTTTTTTTCAAAATTGAGTTCTTTGGCCAAGATTTTAGTAGGAAAAAAGTACTTTTGACTAGAAGATGAAGTTGTTTTTCAGGAGCTAAAAAAAGTAGCTTATCCCCAAAAAATAATGATAATTTTCTATATTTATGAGCAATTTAACTTTAAACTTCTTAATTTAATTTGAAATAATGTATAGCCACACAAATGTGCTTGTTTTAGATCACAAGATCTATAAAGCCTTTTTATTTATTTTTAGAGTAATACGTGCCCTATAATTACATAAAACAGGACAGATGGAGTACCATGCATTGTTGTGTTGTTTTAACTCACATGTTTAAATTTTAAGTGTTGCATTCATGGATTTGTTTGAATCACTTTATTAGAGTTTCTGGCTCTTTCACTGTACATGTGTTACTCTTTGCCTAAAATTTGCCAATTTTATTGATCAGCCAGTGACAGCTTACACTCAAAAGATGTGGAACTTGAAATCCGAAGAATTTATGCATTCTGAGAGTGGATATTGGGGACCTAAACTTGACGGAACTTGTGACCTGAGCGGTTTTGATTTTGATGATTGACAAAGAAACACGTGCATGGACTAATTTCATGGATAGTATACACAGGACACAGTCAAATTCAAGCAAAAGGCATACACATGCAAGAGATAAGTATAAGTGATTATTTCTAATATTCCCTGTTCTAATATTCCCTGAACGAAAAGTTTTTATATTTGATAAGGATCAAGACTTCTTACTTGAAGAGAACTCTATCCAAGATAAGGAATGAGTTAGAAATTGAAGATAACTAGAACTCTTCCACCAAGGAAGAGTAAGCATTAGAACTCTAGTTAATCCTTATTATACTAACTCTATAAATATCAGTTTGTTCTCCTTTACAAGTGACGCAACACACTGAAATTAAGCAGGAAGTGAGAGCAAAATAGCAAGACATTTTGCAAGCAATTCTTGTGTGTTTCAAGAGTGCGAACCTAAAGCTACATGAACCAGATAGAAAAACCAGTTCCATGTGTTTGTCTTTATTATAGTTCAATTGTAGTAGGTGCTTTTGAGTTTTACCTTTCAGCTTTCTTAGAAACAAATTATATTAGGTACTTGAGTTATATCATTCAAGTTAGAGTTGACTTGAAGTAGTCACAACAACCTGTGGCTGGTTGCTACAAAGGTTAAAAATAATCCTTAGGTTTACAAGAGTTTGTAAACATTGTTGTTTTGGCTTTGAGTTTTAGTGAAGTGTTGGGGAAAATCCTATTAGGAAGTAGGTCGTCATTTTTTCACCTTTTGACCGGGTGTTTTCCACATAATAATATTTGTGTTCTTTACTTTCTGCATTACTTATTCCACAACAATAGATTAAGGAACGCATAGAAGAACCATGTCCTTCTATAATCTAGTGCACGCCAAAATTGAACGCCACACAAATCACCCCCTCCCCCCTCTTGTGTGGTATTGAATTATAAAACATCCATTAGTACCAGAGCGAGTTATCCTTGAAGAGGCTAACACCTTAGGAAAAGATCAAGATGAGTGCACCATTTGGAAAACAAGGATGAGAGATCACATGCAGGTAGAAGCTTACGAGCTATAGGAAATAATCACCAATGGTCCACTACCAACATTGAAGAAAAATGCTGAAGGTGAGGATGTTCCAAATACAAGAGCTGATTGCAATGCTGAGGGCTTGAAGAAGTCAGAGAAAAATGCTAAAGCCAAGAAATGGCTTGTCTGTGGACTTGGTCCTGATGAGTACAGCAAAATCCAAGCCTGTTCCATAGCCAGCAAATATGGGACACACTGCAAGTGGCCTATGACGGAATAACTCGGGTGAAAAGATCAAGAGGAACCTTGTTGTTTTCCTAATATGAAAACTTTGCCGTGTGAGATGGAGAAGCCATTTAGGAGATGTACACAAAGTTCACTACCTTGACAAATAAACTAAAGTCTCATGGAAGGACTATCCCTGAAGAAGAAAGGGTTGAGAAGATCGTAACTAAGTTTTTACCACTCACTTAGGAAAGTTGATCACTATTATTCAAGAATCAAAGAACATTGCTACATTTCCTTTGGATGAGTTGATTGGAATCCTAAAGCTTGTGAACTTAGAAGGCAAACCATGAAGACGGATGTACCTAAGAAGGAAAGGAGTCATGCACTTAGAATCATTGAAGGTTCTGATTGAGAAGATGATGAAATGGCCATGATTACCAAAGACTTCAAGAAGTACCTAAGGAGAGGAAAGGATTGTTCAACAAGTATAAGCTACAACAAGGCCTAAACTCTAGAGAAGCAGGTAAATGTTAGATGCTACAAATGTTGAAAGCCTGATCACATGATCAAGAACTGTCATTTGTGGGAGATTGAATAGAAAAAGAAAAGAGCTGAACGAAGGAACAGGTTCATCCCAAGAAGAACAACAACAAAGGATCAACCAAACCAATGGTCGCTGTTTGGGAGGACAGCTCAGATGAAGGCTCGGATGATATTGATGATGATGATTGATGATAATGAACGAGCTCAAATGGCTATTAGAGAATCTAATGAAGAACCTCAGGTAAGTTTAAATTAAAAGATAAGATCAATTTTTTGTTTAAAGAAAGATTATATGAATTACTAATGGAGTTAATTAATGAATTTGAAGATGTGCATAATGAAAAGGAAAAGTTGTCAAAGAGTGTGTCAATTTGAAAGCAAAGTGCAAGAACCTGGAACTTAGCGCTTGTGAAACTGAAAATAAAAATGTTGTGTTAAAGAACCAGGTTCATGCACTTGATACAACCATTTTAGAACTTAGATCTGAGAATCTGAAATTGATGTTAGGAACAGGAAAAGAAATAGCTAGTAACACACAACTCACACTAGAAGAAGATTTAGGTAAGGTAAAAGATGAGTTATATAAAAGAGATGAACATGTAAGAGTTTTGAAAGAGGACTTGACTAAGTTTAAGCATGTGCTAAATAGAGCATGTAAATGGAACAGGTCCTCTGATGTACTTTCATGGCTACAAAAATACCATACTAACAACAGAATTGGACTTAACTTTGGGAACATTGAACCTAAATATGTCCCAAAAGCAAGTACCTCACATTCCCTGAGAATAAAATTTGCACTCACTGTGGTATCACTGGACACTATAAGAGTTAATGTGCTGCAAAAGAAAAAGCAAGTATAAGGAACAAAAGAATTGTTGTAGGGAAAAATAGGCTGCCTAGTTGGGCAAAGAAGAATTTGATTTATTCTTTTACCTATAGAAAGGGACCCAAACTAGTTTGGGTTCCTAAGACTAACGCTTGATTTCCTTTTGCAGGTCCAAGTGAAGGAGAGCAGCAAAATATGGTACATGGATAGTGGTTTCTCAAAGCACATGACAGGAAGCTACAACCAATTCCTTTCACTTGCAGACCTTAAAGGAGGTAATGTCTCATTTGGAAATAGAAAGAAAAGTGAGATCAATTGAAGTTGGGAAGGTAGGTACATCTGACTCTCTCTATGGAAAATGTCTACCTGATAGATGGACTAAAATACAACTTGATAACTATATCACAACTATGTGATAGAGAAAACATGGTAGCCTTCACCTTTATAAAATGCTTTATGATAAATCTTACCACTAACAAATAAATCTTGGACACTATTTTTAACATCTAAAGATGAAGCATTTGACATGTTCACTTCATTTGTTAGAA
>MCJB01051563.1:26916-141543 GCA_002018475.1 Nicotiana obtusifolia | reverse complement strand
CCGTGTCTCCACTTTGATGGCGCCTGCATGTGCTTTTACGAAGGTATCCGCAAGCATAGCAAAAGAATCAATGGAATTCGGGGGCAAATTGTGATACCAAGTCATTACCCCTTTGACAAGGTTTCTCCGAATTTCTTCAGTAGAACGGACTCGATCTCATCATCTTCTAAGTCGTTTCCCTTTATGGCGCACGTGTAGGCTGTCACATGCTCGTTTGGATCAGTTGTCCCGTTGTATTTGGGAATTTCCGACATGCGAAATTTCTTCGGTATGGGTTTTGGAGCGGCGCTTGACGGGAAAGGTTTTTGCACAAATTTCTTGGAATTTAAGCCTTTCAATATCGGGGGTGCACTTAGGATTTGATCCACCCTCGAATTATATGTCTCCACCTTTTTGTCGTTGTCCTCGATCTTCTTTTCGCCAGACTCAATTCGTCTGGTTAGTTCCTCGAGCATCTTCATGATCCTGGAATTCGCCCCCAGTCCGATTTCGCTCAGTTCCTCTGCGATTGGTTCATTTTCAGGGATGGTTCCCCGAGAAGGGCCGGCCTCAACCTTATTCGAAATTTGGCTCCGATTTTGCAGTTGAGCAATGGCCGCTTGCTGGGCTTGCAACATGTTGAAGTTCATTATGAGGTTAATCTCGTCCCCTTTGTCGTTTTGAGTTGTTGATCGGTGTTCTCTACGAACACTGTTTGATGGGCCGGTAGTTCGATCCACATCGATCGCCATTTGTGAATTAGCGTCTATTGGAACTTCATCATTGGGCACTATGTTGTTGTTTTCGCCTTGGTGGTCAAACTCGCCATCGACGTACAGAGGCACAAATTGTGAATGTGACATGGTTGTATTGTAACCTGAAATCAAAAATACTTCATAGAACAAGTGTAAAATAACGTGTGTGACAGAAAGTTGTATCAAATGCTCACTATTATCTTTAACCCCACGGTGGGCGCCAAACTGTTTACCCTTGGCTTCGGATAACAATTAAATTTGTCGTGGTTTTAAGGACATGTGATTTGGTTTAATACAAATAAAAGATGAATGAAAATAAAGACTAAACTCAGTAAGTAAATTGAGAAAGAGTGCAAACCTCCAATCTAGATTAGCTTCACCTTGGTAAAATTCTCTAAGATAGACAAATATAAAGCAAATTGATAAACGAAACAATTAGAGCAGACTGTACTTTGTATATTGATCGTTGATTGTGTGATGATTTTTACAATTAGGCCGTGATTCCCACCGAGATATTTACGTATCATGGGATTTCTAGTCCTTCTGTAACGCAAATCTGATAATTTTACCCTAGGGTGTTTTATCCTAATCGACCTCAACGATCTCGTCTCGGACACCTTGGCTTCGAGCTCCGTTTCGATGACATCTGGCCTCGACCTTCATCTCTCGATCTCGGCCTATCGAGCAGTAACTCCAATCGACGCCGGTCATACGAATTCGAACCCGATATTCCCTATGCAAGCGATCGAATTCGACCCCATACAAGTATGAAGAAGTAAGTACCATCATTATCATCATGCAGCATGGCTAGAGTACGCTTCACCTATTTCTCTCTTCCAACAAGCGTTAAAAAAGAAGGGTATAAATCATATACCACAAACGTCACAAGTTTTGGTGCCATAAAATGTCTTCCTTAAATAATTACTACTAAGATGCATCCACCTAATTCAAGATGAACTATCATTCAATCAACTATGTCTCAATCCCAAATTAGTTTGGGTTCTCATTGTATGGATTGTTTAGAAGACCCTGATAACTTTACATCGTCTTGTCACGCCACGACCTCGGGGATCGCGACCGGCACTCAACCGAAATAACCCGACCGAACAAGCCCGTGTAATACCTTTTACCCGAACTTACCCATGAATAAAGAGAAGATTTATTTCATTAATTAGACCAAGAGAAGATCATGTGAGCAACACCAATTCATTACCATTAACTACATCATTTTTAAGTTCTCAAAAATACATACACTTTCATAGTTTGAAGTGGAATAAGTGGTACAAATATAGCATTACTAGTTTGACTTTACCAAAACCAACATACAACCCGCACTATGTCTACGGAGCCTCTAATAGATACAAAAGAGTACTATGATAATGCCGGCAGCAAGGCCCTGGCTATACCTCAGAACATATTACACAAGGAGCAAAAGATACACAACCCTAAAATGAAGTGGGGCTCACCAAGTCAGTTGGGAAGAGGGGTACCGCTATCACTGATCAAAACCGCCTGCTGCGGAACCACCTGCATCCATTAAAGATGCAATGCCCCCGGTAAAAGGGACGTTAGAACATATGGAATAGCACTAGTATGAATGAATAAACACCCTCTCAATAGAATGAGTGATAAAACATGGAAGAACAATCATAGAATCCACGAAAGCCTCAAACAATACCAAGACATCAAGTTAGGAGCAAGACAACTTTTCAAGTAAGTTTTTCATATTTTAGGTGGGGAGATTTTTAGCACCGATATACCACCGTGATTTTTGGCACGGAGTCCGATCAAAGCTCGATATGCTAGGCCGTCTCATCCAAAGACATCAACCACAATCACAATCACTATCAAGATCTCAACCATTATCTCAATCACAATCTCAAGCACAATCACCACTATGTGTGCTGCATGGCGTCCGATCTCGACCCAACTGGCTAGGCCGTCTCACCAAAATACCGTGTAGACCGACATCACCCTTCGCTAAGAAATCTTCTCATACCATTTAAGGGGAATAATCTCATCACATCAATCTCATCCCAAACAAGGGGAATAATCACAATACACTCCTACACCGACACGTGTAGTTTCGGGGTTAGGTCATTTCAACCTACCCTTCCTCGGTGACTAACGATACTCCCAAATGTTTATTATATAAATGTTTTCAGCTCATTTCATATTCTTTTACTCATCTTTTCAATTCATTGGCACTAGTGACCACAAATATAATATCATTCTTGGCGCGCTGGCCGTATTTCATATGTCATGATCACCCCTTTCACTTTCAAACATCATCATGGATTATCAAAAACAATGCATCTCTAATCACGACCTTTAGTACACATATGAGCACATAAGAGTCTTAGGCACATTGGGTTTTCTTCCACAACCTGGCATAATAACTAGCATTTGAGACATAAATGAATTCATATTATTTCGACACATGGTCACATTTGAAGACAATCTCGTAGGATTACACAATATGATAAGAGCATTCGGAACACATTTTGAATATAAAACTTTCGACACAGAGTTTATTCGAAATAATCAAGTTTATAAGAAACAGCTCGGAATGTGAGACATAAGAGCTTGAACCAATCATAACTACAACTTACGAGCACATCATATATTCGATTCTACAAGAGGAGTTTAGCCTACATACCACGCTTTGAGCTCTCCTTAAATTACTACACAGTTCCAGAAATCCTAGCAACTTTGATCTATTTAATGATATAATAAAATTGAGCCACAATTAGGAAGATATTCATAGGTTCAGCTTACTTAAGCATTTTATCAAGCACTAGGTGTGAATTATGTTTTCAAGGTCCTCCTATGGTGGATTCCTTCATCCAACAACTCAATATCTACCCTTTTGAGCTCAAAAACCTTCCCACAACTTTGTTAGTACATGCATGCATAGATAACACCACCATGCCTAAGAACCACACTCCCCATTACCCATCTTCTACCCCAAACTCGAAATTGAAGACTATGTTATGAACCTTACCTCTTGGATAAAGATCTTGTGAGTTTTCCTAGTGAATCTCCAAGTCTTGAGCAAAGATTAATGAACAATTAGCTTAAGAATCTCCCTCTCACTCTATACCACTTTCCTCTCTCTAAAATGTCAGTTAGAACCAGCTAAAATAAACCCCAAGTTGTTTTTATAAAAATGGGATCGGGTGAAATTTTCCAAAACTTAAACTCTACGAAGCCGGGTTTGCGGTTGCAGGCCGGACTGCAAAAATAGGCATGCGTCCCACAAAGGAGACTGCAGAACGGGTCCCAAAAACTAGGTAAGGCTGGACAGGTCTATGACGGATCTACGGTCCTCAGATCAGTTCTGCGGTCGCATAATGGACTACACAACCTCTTTCCGAAGTTTTCTCATACTAGATCTATGATGGGTTATGAGGCCCGCGAAATGGTTATGCGACCGCATAATTGTCCTCAAAATTAGCTCAAGTTGTGCTTCACTCTGCAGCTAATATGTTGCCCACAAAGTGGTTCTACGGTCGCATAGCGGACCACAGAAATGCCATGGTCTGCGAAATGATTCCTTCAACTCCCCGACGTACTATACAACCCACAAAGTTTGTAATGCACCTCAATCACATTACTCTACCTCGGCATCACGAAACCCCGAATTTTAGGTGAAATTTTTACGGGGCCTTACATGTATGACCAAGAACACTTCTCTGTACAGTGTTTTCAAGAATTCTTATCTTTTTCTTATTATTTTAGTAGGACAATGAAGGTTCATTTGCTGATGATGGGGAGATTATCAATGGCATGATGGCAAGAGGTCAAGATGAGATTTGACGTATATGTAGTTCAAAGGTTACAAGCTGCAATGCCACACTAGCCAGAGATTCTGTTAGCGTCCAAAGCCCGAGACTCTCTAACAAGATATATGTATGGGATAAAATATGTTCATATTTAATGTTAGAACGAGAGACTTACACGCGGAGCCGAAGACAGAAGGCAGCCGGATCTAAAGACAATAATCTCGTTTGTTACCAAAGAGAATGATAATCATAAAGGTGAGATGAATGCCTGCCATCCGATAATATTTATGAAGAATATTCTACAGATTAAGTGTGTGGTCTGTTACAAAGAATATGGCATTCACTGCCTACCGTTACACATGATTCAATGGCCCTCATAATTGTCATTAAAGAGGGTCTTGATCCTAGGACCTTGTTCTCTGGGTACAGCTATAAATAGTGAGCTCTATAGGTTATTGTAAGAGGACGAATTCTCTGACAAGCATACATTGTAATCTACCAAAGGCTCAATAACATTTTACTTTCTTGCTTATTTATATTGTTCTTACTGTCTCGGAAGCTCTGCATCCTGGACTAAGATATCAGCTGTTTTATTTCAATTTCGTAAGTCTTATAGTTTTGCTTACTTCATCTATTATTTTCAAATCAAATCTATTCACTTGTCTATTAAGCATGTACAAATTTAAATGTACCATTTTACGAGTAAATTGTTTGGCACCCACCGTGGGGCATAGACAGTCGCGTAATTGAATTGATCCCTGCATCTATTACTAACCTCTTTGATCCTTTCTTCTTAGCAAAAATCATTAAAAACGGTAGATAACGCACCATACACAATGTTGAGGCACAAGGAAATCGGCATCAGCACAAAGATTCCATCAGTGACACCCACAACAAGGGGAATGAGGCTACGCTGGTTCACGTCGAGCAATATCCATGACATATTCGATAGGCAACTCCTGACGATGCTGAAGGTGAGCACGTCGTTGAAATAGTAAGGATCTTGAGGGAAAAACTAAGGGCCATTATGGGCCATCTCTCGTGGCAGGATCAGGTGATGACAGAAGTAAAGCAGGCATTGTCGGGTGATACCAAAAATGCGAATGGACAAGGTGCAGTACCTCTCGGGGTTCCCACAAATCAAACAATGCAAAGGGTCGATAACAACACCCCGAGTGCCTCAAGCTGGAAGAAGTGTTGCGGATGTAATAGTTGCAGAACTAACGGGCTGTGCTGCTCCTCTACCCATGCTTTGGTGGGACGAACGACAATCCCTTTGAATGTGACCCCTCATACCACACCCGTAGAATATTTTCTGGTCCATAAAGCAGGCCCCGAAGTGAATCTTCCTACACCTAGGGCATGGGGGCCTCTGTTGCTACTGCAATCTCCCCTCAGGCTGACCCTGCTGGTAGGGTCCCCTATTGCCCTAGTTGGGCCTGAAACGGCTCCACTACTGCTGATTGGGCCCTGATGTCTGTGCACTGACTGAAGATTGAGCAAAGGACTGGGATGGCCCTGACAACCCTTCCATAATTGTGACCTGCCACCACCACCACTCAAAGTACCACTAAAGTTGCCCGCTGACCGGGCCTTGCTGCTGCCCTATTGCTCCATTCTATTCTTCAGTTTGCGGGTCTTCGTGTCTTGAGAAAATGCCACCATCTTACCATAGTTCATATCAAAATTCAAGGCAGCTTTAGCGGCCTCATTAATAACCATGGAGCTAAGGCCCTACACAAACCGGCACACTCTAGCCTCCATAGTGGGAAACATGTAGATGGCATACTTGGACAGGTGCACGAACCTCATATGATACTCCCACACACTCATTCTACCTTGCTTCAGACTCTCAAACTCGGCGGCATGGGCTGCCTTAGTCTCAGCAGGCAAGAAATGGTCGTATAAAGGTGTCGGCAAATTCACTCTACCTCGCCGGAGGGCTCCCCTCCTCACGGGACTCCTCCCTCCCACATCTCGAACCAAGAATAGGCCACCTCTTTCAGGTGGTAGGAGGCCAACTCTTAGAGCCTACCCTACTACAATTTTTATTCAGTATAATAATATTACCACAATGTCGTACCGATGTCTCCCTTACGAGATTGAAGATAAGTCTTTTGATTATGGGGTGACAATCGAGGCTTTTAAGAGCTATCTCATATCTAATAGGATTACTCCCTCCGTCTCAGTAACACGCATGACTCGTAGAGTCTTGTGCATCTCATCAATAAAGTCATAGGGATCCTCCTCAGCATTAGTACCTGTGAGCACTGGAGGATCCAACTGAAGAAACCTGTTCACCCTGGAACTAGCATTATCCCCTTGCCGGCTGGAAGAAGCAGGTGCAACATTCGATCTTTGGGGCCTGTGAAGCCACTATCTGAGCCAACATCTATATGGCTCCCCTAAGGTCCCCATCAAAATCACAAGGACCGGAAGTTGGGACTAGAGGTGGAATAGCTGCACCCTCAGTAGGAGTAGGGATTGGTGCAGTCTGAGTAGGAGTAGTAGAATCAAGGTAGGGTAGTAGCTGGGGGGACATCCTCACCCCTCGGGTGCTCACCCGCATCAATAGGTATAGTATCGACTGCAGCTTCTAGGATGGCATCGGCTCCTTGGCCAGTCCTTGCTTTCTTCCTAGGCACCATGTACTAAAAATTAGAGAAACCCACGAGTTAAAAGAGGAACAATCTTATAATCAGCTTTATCACACGATCTAGAACATCAAGAAAGGGTGTTGTTCCTAAATGCAAGTAGCCCCCTAATTATAGATATGGTCGACAATATATCCTGATAGGAAGGACTCTACAAGACATGGCTCTGAGACATACTAGGACAATTTAAAACCTTAGGCTCTGATATCAAACTTGTCACGCCCTGACCTCGGGGAGCGCGATCGGCGCTCAACCGAAATACCCTGATCGAGCAAGCCTGCACAATGCTGTCTACCCGACTCACCCAAGAAAGAAGGTACATTTCATTAACTAGACAATAAAAAGGTCACGTGAACAACACCATTTCATTACCATTGATTACTTCATTTATAAGTCTCAAAATACATTACACATTCATAGTTTAAAGTGGAACAGGTGATACAAATACAACATTTTTAGTTTGACTTTCCTAACACAAATATACAACCCACACCATGTCTACGGAGCCTCTAACATAAGCCAAAAAAATTCATAACAGTGCCGGCAACAAGGCCCCGGCTATCCTCAAATGCTATGTTCAAAGGACAAAAGATACAGGACCCCAAAATGAAGTGGGGCTTACCAAGTCAGCTGAGGAGAGGGTGTACTGCTATCACTGCTCAATGCCGTCCGCTGTGGAACCACCTGCATCAATTAAAGATGCAACACCCATGAAAAAAGGGACGTTAATACATATGGAATAGCACTAGTATGAAAATTAAACACCCCCTCAATAGAACGAGTAACACTATAATGATAAAGAAACATGAAATCAATGAGGGCCTCATCAATATTAAAGTACCAAGTTAGGAGAAAGAACAAATTTCAAGCAAGTTTCAATATTTTTATGTTGGGAGATATTTAGTACCGATACACCACTGTGCTTTTAGCACCGAGTCCGATCTCAGCCTGATCGGCTAAGTCGTCTCACCCGAGACGTCCACTCACAATACCACTATGTGCGCGGCATGGCGTCTGATCTCAGCTCAATCGGCTAAGCCATCTCACCACAATGCCATGTGGGTCGATGTCACCTCACACACCACTAGCAATCATCTCATCCCACTTAATGGGAATTATCTCAATACATCAATCTCATCCCATATTTGAGAAAAACTCTCACCACCTCACACAGGGATTTTACCCTTCACTCACTCCTGCACCGGCATGTTTAGTTTTGTGTTTAGGTTATTTCAACCTACCCTTCAAATGTGACTAAATGATACTTCCATGGAATTTATTATTTAAAGAATTTACAGCTTATTTCAATGTCTTTTACACTTCTGTTCATTTCACTGGCACTAGTGGCGTCAATTGTAACATCATTCTCGCACATTGGCTGTATTTCATATCTCATGCTCACTTCTTCTTTTTTTCCAACACCATCAAGGATTATCAACAACAAGGCATTTCTATTCAAGACTTTCAGTACACATTTGAGCAAATAAGGGTCTTAGGCTCAATGAGATTTCTTACATATTTTGACATGATAGCTTTCATTAGAATCACGTCTTGAAGTCATAGCATGTTAAAACACAACCAATACTTAGATCACCAGAAGGATAACACAACTAGAAAAAAGCATTCGGATTAGTCAAATTGATAATCATCAACTCAGGGCTTACAAGAGTATCCTGAGATTCAATTCTAACAGAGAAGTTTAGCCTACATACCTCGTCTTGTGCTTCCTTATATTACCACAATGATTCGGAAATCTTAGTCACTTCGATCTATTGGAAATATAACAAAATTGAACACAAATTAGGAAGGAGTTCATGGTTCTAGCTCATTTGAGCATTTTATCAAACGCTAGGTGGGCATTATAATTTCAAGGTCATCCTATGGTGGATTCCTTCATCCTACTACCCAAAGTCTACCCAATTCTGCTCAACAATCTTCCCACAAAACTTGATAGTACATGCATGCATAACGAACAACTCCCATACCTAGGAATTGCTTTTCTTATTACCTATTTTCAGTTAAATCCCGAAATTGAAGGCTAGGAAGTAGAATCTTACCTCTAGGATGAAGACCTAGTGAGTTTTTCTTGTTAATTCACCAAGCCTTGAGCAAGAATTGATGGATAATTAGATTAGGAACCCCTTCTCACTCTAGAGCACTTCCTCATTCTCAAAATATCTGATTTTTACTTTACAAATGGCCCGTAACATCTATATATCGAAATAGGATCGGGTTATAAAAACCAAAAAATGGACCATCCGAACACAGCTATGTGGTCGCATAGTGGACCGCATAATGGATATGCGGTTTGCAAAATGGGCCGCAAAAATGATGTCAAGAAATGGGCTGTTCAGGTTAGGTTTGTGCTCTATATACCAGTTTTACGGCCGCATAATGCGCCGCAAAACTCCCCTTAAGAAATCTTCATACTGAAACTGCGATGGATTGTGCGGCCCGTGAAAGCATTATGCGATCATATAGTGGACCACAGAAATGCCATGCTCTACCAAAAATTTTCTTCAACTTCACAACGCACTGTTCAACCCAAAACGTCCGTACCGTGGCGAGCTTGCAAGCCGCGAAGAATCTCTACAATCATCAACACATAATTCCACCTTGGCATCATGAAACTCCAGGTTCATGGTGAAATTTTACGGGGCCTTACAGCCAGGCACCTTGAGTGTGCTGAAGATGAGTGTACTTGAAGATTTCACTATAATGTTATTAACTTGACGTGTATATTTCACATGTAGGCATAGAGATGTATTTTTCCTCATGCTAAATGGTAAATAGATGTTAATGACTTGACATGTATATCTAATATGTAGGCATAGAGATGCAATTTCCTCGTGCTAGATGGTAATTGAAATGTCTTATCATTGTTGTTAGTTGGAAATCACAGTTCTCTTGATAAATTCGTGTTTTGGTGATTTCGATGAAAGATTTGAGATTTGACTGTTATACTTGTGAAAGTATGCCTGAATTTTCGTATTTGTGAACAAACTGAGCATGATATCTCTATAAAATTTTTATTCTACTGTCATCATTTTATCATATGTTATTGAATATTGGTTTTGGATTCTGACCTTCTTTCGAGCTTGTCACTACTTTCAGCCTGAGGTTAGGTTTGTTACTTATTGAGTACATAGGGTCGGTTCTACTCATAGTATACTTCTGCACCTTGCGTGCATATCATGGAGCCGATACTGCTGTGTATGGCGGCTGGAATTGAAGATGTGCTCGTTGTCCGGGCATGGCTACCACTTGTCCTTGGTAGTTTTAGATGTAAATTCTGTATACGTATATTTCAAATAGATTTTGTATTTATTATCATACCGGCTTTGTGAATCTAAGTCTTAGTAGCTCATGACTTGTACTACTAATGCTTGGGTTATTGTATGGAAATTTAGTTATTTCACTTATTAATTTCTTATTATTTTCATTAGAGTTGTGTTAGCTGTTGTTTGGCTTACCTAGCAGGTTAGATTAGGTGTCATCTCGACTAGGTGGAGTTTGGGTCGTGATAACAGTTGTCTTTATTGGATAGCACCAAGGCTCACCGGTTTGACAACCCTCATTTATTGGTGTTGAAGCACACGGTGCAGCAAGGTGGTGTGAATAAGGTTGTTATTGGAGATGATACTGTTATGTGGCTTCAGGATTGAATTTGTGTTCCAAATGTTGATAGTTTGAGCGAGTTAATCCTTGAAGAGGCTTATATCTCACAGTATTCTATTAATCCAGGTGTCACGAATATCTATTGTGACTTGAAGCACTATTACTGGTGGCGAAAGATGATGAAAGGAATTATTGGGCATATTTTACGGTGCTTGAATTGCCAGCAGGTGAAGTATGAACATCAGAAACCAAGTGGTTTGACTCGGAGAGTTAGTGATACCGGACTAGAAGTGGAAACAGATTACTATAGACTTTGCGGTAAGCATACCACAAACTTTGAGGATGTATGATGCTATTTGGGTCATTATGAACATACTGACCAAATTTGTGCATTTTCTTCCGGTGATGACTTTTTACACATCAGATAGCTTAGCTCAGATCTACATCGGAAAGATTGTTCGCTTTCATGGTGTACCCATATCTATCATATCAAACCATGGCATGCAGTTCACAACGCATATTTGGAGAGCTGTTCAGTGAGTGTTGGGCACGCAGGTAGAGCTCAGCACTGCGTTTCACCTACAGACGGATGGGCAGTCCGAGCGGACTATCCAGATCGAGTAGGATATGTTGAGGGCTTGTGTTATTAACTTTTGATACCAGTAGGATCAATATTCAGATGGCATTGTACGAGACATTATATAGTAGGCGGTGTCGTGCTCCTATTGGTTGGTTTGAGCCTAGTGAGGCTAGGATGTTGGGTACCGATTTAGTTTGTGATGCCTTAAATAAGGTTAAGTTGATTTAGGATCGTCTTCGGACAACAAAGAGTAGATAGAAGTGTTATGCAGACAAGAAGGTCCATGTTTTTTATTTTATAGAGGGTGAGAAGGTGCTTTTAGTAGTTTTTCGTATGAAGGAGTGATATGGTTTTGGAAGAAAGACAAGTTGAGCCCGAGGTTTATCAACCAATTTGAGGTGTTAGAGAGAGTTGTTGAGGTTGTGTATAGGCTTGCATTGCCTCCTAGCCTAGCAGGGGTACATTCAGTATTTCATATTTCTATGCTTCCGAAGTATCATGAAGACAAGTCGCATGTATTGGACTTCAGCACAATGCAGCTTGATGAGATTTGACTTATAAGGAAGAGCCGATAGCTATTATAGATCGACAAGTTCAAAAGTTAAGATCTAAGTAAATTCCTTCCATGAAGGTGCTTTGGAAAGGTCTGTTGACTAAGGAGGCTGCTTGGGAGTCCGAGTCCTATATGAGGAGTAGATTTCCACATCTTTTTGACGATTTAGGTATATTTCTATGACCGTTTAAGGACGAACATTTCTTTTAGAGGCAGAGACTGTGATGACCTATTTGGTCATTTTGAGTTCTAGCTTCCCATTTCGTGATTTGAAACCATTTTATTTTATTTGATGATTTATGATTTGCGCGTATGTTCCGATTTGATTTTCAGAAAGTTTAAATGTGATTTTTGAAAGAAAACTTAAGCTTTGAACTTTAAAATGGTTAGAGTTGACCACGATCAATATTGCTGCAAAATGACCTCAGATCTGTATTTTAAAGATTTCGATTGATTCTTAAGATGATTTTAGACTTGTATGCATGTTTGATTGGGTCCAGGTGACCCGAGGCCGTTTTAGCGATTATTATGAAAAGTTAAAAATTTAAACTTAAGAGCTTTAAAATCTTTGAGTTCTGATGCTTGATTCCTGTTTATAGAAGTTAATTTAATATTTTGATCTTACAACGAGTTCAAATGAGGCTATTATACTTGTTATGATGTTTGAACTAGGTCACAGATTGGTTTCTGTCTATTTTTGTAAGAATTGAGATTTGAGGTGTTGTTGTTGTCGCAACTGCAAAGGCAGCATCGCAAATGCGAGGCTCGCATTTGCATATGCTAGCTCACATTTGTGAGATAAGGAAGAGCTCAGATGGGTTCGCAATTGTGAAGCACTATCTTCAAATGCGAGGTCCGTATTTGCAAATCCTGGCTCACATTTGCGAAGGAGATCAGCTTAGGAGAGGATCATATTTGCGATGTCTGAGCCACATTTGCTATATTTGCAATTGCAATGTCCTGGTCGCAAATGCAGTATTTGCACCGATTCTTCTTTGCAATTGTAAGCTAAGTGATCACATTTGTGATGTCCGTATTTGCTAGTTGTTCACAAATGCGGCATCTGCAGGTGGGTAAAAGGGAAGAGTTTTGTGTTTTAGCTCATTTTCTTCTATTTTTGAGATATGGACTTCGTATAAAGGTAACTTTTAAAGAGATTTTCATCCCAACTTCGTAGATTAGTAACTTTAACTTATTTTTGATTAATTTCCATAAACTTTCATACATTTTCATCCTTAAATCTATGATTTCAAGGAGTAGAAATAGGGTTTTGGATAGAAATTCATGATTTTATATTTTAGAGATTTTGACCTCGATTTGAGATCGGATCTCGAAACAAATAACATACTTAAACTCGGAGATGAATGGGTTATCAAAATATGGTCTTGATTTCGAATTTTGACCATGTGGGCTCGGGTTGATCGTTCGTTGACTTTTCCAAATATGTCCAAGGTCGAACCTTTTTTGATACCGTGGTAGTTTCTAAAGCTTGCTTTGACTTGTTTGAGTATTATTTGACTAGATTCGAGTTGTTTGGAGATTTTTGCTAAAGGCAAAGTTGTGTTGGATTGCTGATTTGATTCCGAAAAGAGGAAAGTATTGTGGTTAACCTTTATTTGAGGAAATTAGGTTGTTATTGGGTCTATTTGCTACATGTATTATGTGTTGGGGATGGTTTATATGCAAGGTGCCGAGTGTATATACGTTGTCGTGGGTCAACAATTTTATGATAAGGACCAAGTTGCTCACAGCAACAAATAGTATAGCCATGGGATCAATTTTTCGTTGCAAAATAATTTTTGTGTGTGTTAGATCGGGTTGTGTACCACAACGTATGTGATATAAATTGTTGGTGTTGTTTATGATATAACTGTTCTTTGTGGGATTTGGTTGTGTTGACTATGGATATCATTTCTTCCCGTTGGTTTGAGCTACTAAAAAGAGTGTTGGTTTTCGCTATTCAAGAAAACGTGGTTATCACGTATTCTTTTTTGTTTCCTGCCTTTTATTCTTGATCTTATCACTGTTATCTCTATTAAAATTTATGTTGCTTATTAACTGTAGATGTATTTATGGTAAGTGTGTTGTTATAACCTCGTCACGACCTCGTCGAGGTAAGGCTCGATATTTATTGAGTACATGTGATCGGTTGTACTCGTACTACACTTATGCACTTATTATGATGATTTTGTTGGGAGTCATAGCAGTATCCAGGGGTGAGCATAGCTTAGTTACTAGGGAGACTCGAGGTAGTGCTGCTTTGTCGTCCACGGACTCCGGAGTCACCTTCGCTCTCATTATTACTGTTTTCTTGTATCAAACAGTATAACATTTTATTGCGGACTTTGTATGTAGTATTTTTAGTAGCTCATGTACTCTGTGACACCAAATCTTGGGAGGTTGCATAGACGACATTTGGTTTTAGACTTATTTAAATGTATTTCTGTTTTTTTCTATTATTCTATGTTATTGTGTTGTTATGTGTTAATCGAATTTTCTTATTTATTGTTAGGTATTGACTTGCCTAGAAAGCGACATTAGGTGCCATCATGACCCAATTGGTTAAAATTTTGGATCGTGACAATAACACTTATGCTATAGTTTACAAATTTCATAAACCTTTGGTTTTTTTTCCTTCAAACGACCCTTTTGTCAGGTTGACTGTGTGTGACGTCTTTTTGAAACGATATGCTCGTTCATGAGAGGGTGTCACTCAAAAAATACTGACATTTTTATGAGAAAGCAATTCTTCCCAAAGACATAAACGGAGGCACATTAGTCTATAACTGTATCAAGACCAATCGATTATTCATGAAATGCAGTGGCTTACACAAAATATTTATAAATGGTGTCACATTTTTTTATAGGTAAAAAGAAGTGAACAATAAATAATTACTATAATGACATCATATATTAAAACACACACAATCTAAAATAATATTACAACTCTAAATAATGAGTTTTTATTTTTAAAATATATTCAAAATAGCTCCTACAATTAATCCAACATGGGCTACATGAGGCCCTAGTATTATACATGATAAATTGGTAAGTCGGGCTTTCCGAGCCCACGATACAAAACCAGTGATTTATTGGTCACGACTAGCAAAATAATACACTAAAAGTATTTGATAAGGTGGCTCCGTCCCTGACTTCCCGGTGGGGAAAACGAAACAAGGACATAACTACATGGAATTGAGATCAAAGCCAGGAACCTCTCGTACTAAGGCCCGAACGAAGCGCTTACCATCGGGGCCATCGAGACAACGCCCCCGAATCTAGTTCGGGCTTCTAAACCTCGGAAGGCATAACCAAACAGTCGTACATGACTAACGAAGGGCCGTGATATCCACGACTAAGGAAGGGCCGTGATATCCATGCTCAATCAGATATCGCAGCGTGGATCTCGGTCCGTATTCACAGCGGATTAGTGATTAACGAAAAAGAAGATTTTCACCTTTCTTAGAATTGTACTTAGGATAAAACTTCCCTACTATATAAAGGGAAGTTTATTGTTCAATAGACACATTGTAACACACATATCTAGGCAATATACATTTGTTTTCTCTACTTCTAAAAGTAATTCAAAGTTCTTATTTTTGCTCATAGTTCTTCATAAGTATTTGGCTTCGAATCGAGGGAAAAACAATCATTAAGCTCAGACCCGAGTTCGAACCTAACTTCATAATTGGTTTGGTAATTTATTTTATCCTCAATTAACTTATTTAATGTTACTGATAGGTTATATTGAATACGTTGAAATATCCTTAAAAGCGCGAATAAATTTAAATGTTATCCATTTGTAAGGGTAAACAGTTTGGTGCACACCGTGGGGCTAAGGATAATAGTGGTAGTTTTACACAAATCTCCATAACACGCTCTATTTGTGATGACCCGATAGGTCATTTTTAGTTTTAGCCCTCATTTATGTGTTTCAAAGCCTCGATTAGCTCCGTTTTTCTTTCTTGATTTTTGTGCACAGTACGTTTCTTCTTCTGGAAGGTTTTTATATAAATTTGAGAAAAATGTGAAATCGTGCCTTAAAACTCATTTGAGTTGACTTCGGTCAATGTTTTGTGCAAACAGACTCGGATTAGTGTTTTGACGGTCCCGGTGGGTCTGTATCGTGATTTGGGACTTGAGCGTATGCTCGAAATCAAATTCGGAAGTCCCTAGCTTGAATTATCGTAAATTGTTGAAAACTAAAAGTTTAAAGGTTTAAAGAAATTCCAAGTTTGATGGTACTTTGACTTTGTTGCTACCGGGTCAATATTTCGGTTCCGGAACTTGGTATAGGTTCATTACAGTATTTATGACTTATCTGTATAATTTGGTGCAAAGTGGAGTTGACTTGACATGATTCGGACGTTCAGTTGAAAAGTTGCATGTTCTTAAGTTTCATTGAAAATTTTATTAGTTTTGGTGTCAGATTCATTGTTCTGAGTGTTATTTTTGTGTTTTGATCACGTGAGTGAATTCGTATGATGTTTTTGGACTTGTGTGCATGTTTGGTTTGGAGCCCCAAGTGTTCGGGTGGGTTTCAGATAGGCTACAGAGTGGTTTTGGATTTAGAGGAAAAGTAGATGCATTTTTGTTTATGATGTTGTCAGCAGATCTCGCATTTGCGAGGTCTGGCTCGCAAATGCGAGCCTCGCTTTTGTGAAATATGTGTCACATTTGTGATCCTATGATGGGTTGGGGAGAGTTTTCATTTGCGAGAAATGCTTCACATTTACGGGCTCTGCATCTTCGCAATTGCAAAGGTTTTGGTCGCAATTGTGACTGTTGTCCACTTGGTGCTTCTTCGCATTTGCGAAGTATAGTTCCCATTTTGCGAACTGCTTTGGTTTGCATTTATGAAAAAATTGTCGCATTTGTGATGGCAACAGGCTCAGTGGCTTCTTCGCATTCGCGAGGGGTCGATCGCTTTTGCAATCATCGCAATTGTGAACTTTTTTACGCAATTGCAATAACTGCAAGTGGGTAAAAAAAGGGGGAAAACATGATTTAGCTTCTTTCTTTCAAACTCTCAACCCTAAACACCCTAGAGCCGATTTTCCCAAGAGACTTTCTTCCTAATTTCATTGGTAACTGACTTTAATCTACTTCTTTTCAATTGCCCATTTCATTTCATAAGATTTTAACAAAAAATCTAGGATTTTCATGGTAGAAATTAGGGATTTTAAAGAATTAGGAATTTTGTAAAATTGGGATTTAGACCTCGAATTGAGGTCGGATTACAAATTGGATTGCATAACCAGGCTCGGGGGTGAATGGGTGCCGGTTTTTGTTCTGAACCTCGGGTTTTGACCAAGCAAGCTCGGGGTTGACTTTTGTTGACTTTTTCAATAGCAATCTAAATTGAACCTCTTTCATTTGGGAGTAGTTTCTAAATCCTATTTTTAATCGTTTGGTCAATTATCTGCTAGAGTTGGTTGGTTTGGAGGCTTGTTCGAAAGGCAAGGCCATGGTTGAATTTTGAGTTTATTGCGGAGTGAGGAAGTTTTGGGTCTAACCTTGATTTGAGGGAATTAGGAACCCTTGAGCTATGTGACATGTGAATGAGTAGCAGCATATATGCGAGGTGATGAGTGTCTATACGCCATCAATTACTTGTTTCCATGTCTACTCGTATTTTATAAATTATAGCACTTGTTACTTGCCTTAATTGCTTCCTATGCCTTAACTTGCTACTTGTCATTTATTATTCTCGCATATAAATGTTAATATCTTCCATGTTCCCATGATTAATTGATACTTGCCTTAATTGTCTTACTTGTAACCTTTAACTGTCGTATATTTGACTTTCCTTGTTGCTCAGTATTAATTGTAGCCTTAAATGATTTGATACGAGATTCATTCTTGATTTGTAGCTCTCATATTTGTTAATCATAGAGATTCTTGTGATTCGAGTTTTTAAATTGATTGCACTTATTGATTTATTTATTGTTACAGTGGGATCGGGTTGCGCGCCACAACAGGTGAAATAAGGGTGGATTGATAAGCTGAAATAAGAGAGGATTTATTGATATGGTGGGATCGGGTTGCACGCCGCATCAACTGAAATAAGGGTGGATTGATATGGTGAAATAAGGGTGAACTATGATATTGACTCTGATTATATGGCGGGATCAGGCTGCGTACAGTAACATATATTTACTTATTATTATTGACATTTATATGGTGGAATAAGGGAGGATAGTATTGTACGGTGGGATCGGGTTACGCGCCGCAACAGTTTATGTGTTTTCTATTCATTATTGTATTGTGTTGGCTTCGGTACTTTCGTACGAGACTCTAACGATTGGCATATCTGGTGTTTACTAGTTTTCTTTCAGGATTGAGTTATTCCATGAGTTAACTGCCTCATTCCTTTTCGTATTTTCCTTTCCTGTCATTATTTTATACTGCATATAGGTTATTGGGAGTTACCCGCCATAGCCTTATCACTACTTCGTCGAGGTTAGGCTCGGTACTTACAGAGTACATAGGGTCGGTTGTACTCATACTACACTCTGTAATTCTTGTGCAAATTTTGGAGTCGGTCCCAGCGGTGGTCAGTAGATTGCTCGGGTTGACTGTCAATACAGAGACTTGAGGTACAGCTGCTCAGCGTTCGCAGCACTGAAGTCCCCTTCTACTTTATATTGGTTATGTACTTTCTTTCAGATAGCTTTACTTTCATTCAGACCTTTATCTGTATCATTCTAGTAGCTCGTGCACTTGTGACAGCAGATTCGGGGTTCGCTTTACGTAATTTACTTCAGATTTATTTGAGTTATTTCTATTTCTTATAACTATTTAATTTGAACTATTAAAAATGAAAAAACGATACTAACGATTGCTTGCCTAGCAAGCGAAATGTTGGCGCCATCACGGTCCTGATGATGGGATTTCCGGATCGTGACAAGTTGGTTTAGAGCACTAGGTTGCCTATGTCTCACGAGTCATGATCAAGCTTACTAGAGTTTGGAGGATCGGCACGGAGACATCTGTACTTATCTTCTAGAGGCTATGAAGTTTAGGAAAAAATGTCACTTCTTTCTTACTCTATCTTGCGAATTTATTCTATCATTGATGATTGAACCATTCTATTATTGTTCTCTCGCATATGGTGAGAACACACACTGCATCTACCGCCAGACAAGAGCTGAAGCCCCCTGTGGCAGCTACAACCATGTGCAGAGGTCGAGGCCGAGCTCACGCCAGAGGCGGAGGCAGATGCAGAGATCAGCCTAGAGCTCGAGCAGCAGCACCCACAGTGGAGCCTCAGAGGGATTTTGATGAGGAGGTTCCAGCTCAAACGGTACCTTTTCAGAGCAACTCAGGTCCCGAAAGGGTTCATAGCCACTCTAGTGCTTCGGGACGCACTAGTCTTTTTGGTGGGCCTTATGGAGAGTGTGGCCTAGACCGGGACATTCTCGATGGCACCAGCCATCTCTCGAGCTAGGGTAGGAGCACAGACTCCTGCTACTCACACACCGGAGCAGGTGGCTCCCTAGTTTCAGAATCCAACAGCCCCGCCAGTTGGGGAAGTTTAGTCGGTTGTTGCGGCACAGGCCGGTGATAGGCCCGCTTTGTCTTCTGAGGCTATGTTGAGGTTGGATAAGTTCACCAAGATCTTTTTTGTTCATTTCAGTGGTGCATCTTCTGAGGAGCCACGTGATTTCTGGACTGTTGCCATGAGGTGTTGCACAACATGGGTATAGTTGAGACCAATGGGTTGATTTTCCAGCATTTCAGATGACTAGTTCCGCCCGGAGATGGTGGAGAGATTATATGTTGACTAGACCTGTTGGGTCCCATACACTTACCTAGGATCAGTTCACACAGCAATTTCTAGAGAAGTTCATCCTTGTCACCCTGAGAGAGGAGTACTGCAGGCATTTCTAGAGTATTATTTTTGATGTTTTGAGTTGCTTTTGGCTAGTTTCAGGCTGTTAAGAGGTCGGTTCGCGCGGTATGCCATTTCTAGAGTATTATTTTTTCTTGCTTGGTATTGTTTTGGCTTGTTTGAAGTACGTAATATATCTAAACATAGATTTGAGGGTAATTATACCCGAGAACTATGATATTTGAGGTGTGTTGGGGTGTGACGCACGTACTAGGTGATGGGCCTGTGTGCGTGCACTAGGATCTTCATGATCCGAGTAGTTCTTCGGCTATTATATGACTTGTTTTGCTGACATACTTCGTTGATTTCATGTTCTCTCCACTTGTATGACTATTTGAGTAATTATTCATGCTAGGGATCATGTCTAGACTATTTTTTTAATTATTTGAGACATGATAGGGCTATGTTTGCCATGTATTGCTATTTCCCATATCCGTAATCATACTGTTCAGTCATGATACTTGTATCTTTATGTTATATATCTCTTTCCGTGCACTTTAGGTTGTCTCACATGTTATTGGTGTCCTTGTACGTGATACCAGTTTGAGCTGAATTTGGGCCATATGGAAACTTGAGCGGATTGATGACTGATGTAGGACATAGATCCGTGTTGTGAGTGATATTTGGATTGGGTTGCACACTGCAACAGGCCATATTGGCAATTGATTCGGATCGGGTTGCATGCCGCAACAATACAATTGGCTATTGATAGATATATAGATCGGGTTGCATGTCGAAACAGGCCATATTGGCTATTGATAAGCGCTTGGGCCAGGATCTGCCCCTTCGATGTCTGATATTTGAGTGAGCGTAGGCACAGCGATGCACACGTGCTTTGGTGAGGGACTTTTGAGCTAGGCACCAGTACAATGCTGAGTGATTGTGTGTGTGATGGTGAGGGGCATTTGAGCCAGGCACCTTGAGTGTGCTGAGAGTGAGTGTACATGATGATTTCACTAGGATATTATTGACTTGGCATGTATGTTTGACTTCTAGGCATAGAGATGTAATTTCTTTATGCTAGATGGCAACACGATGTTATGGACTTGACATGTATACTTGACATGTAGGCATAGAGATTTATTTTCTTCATGCTAGATGGCAACATGATGTTATTGATTTGACGTGTATATTTGACATGTAGGCATAGAGATGTATATGGATGGCAACATGACTTTATTGACTTGACACGTATACTTGACATGTAGGCATAGAGATGTATTTTCCTCATGCCAGTTGCTAAATGAAATGTCTTATCTGCTACTGAAAGTTTGGAAAAATTCATAGTTCTCGGATAAAATCATATTTTAGTAATTTCGGTGGAAGATTTGGGCTTTAATTATTAAGCTTTTAAAGCATGTCTAAATTTCCCGTATTTATGATCGAGATGATTATAATAATTCCTTTGAGTTATTTACTGGTATTGACATAATTATATCCTGTAATGTTATTGATTACTGGTGTTGGACACTAACCTTCCTTCGAGATCGTCATTATTTTGAACCTGAGGATAGTTTTTTTACTTATTGAGTACATGGGTCGGCTGTACTCACACTACACTTTTGCACCTTACGTGCAGATCTTGGAGCTGAGGCTCTTGATTATGGCGGGAGCTGGTATTGAAGATGTACCTGCTTCTGGACATATCCACCACTTGTCCTTGGTAGTTCTAGATTTGGGTTCTATTTATGTATCCTTCAAACATATGTTGTATTTATTTTCACACCAGCTTTGTAAATATTAGTCTTAGTTGCTGATGACTTGTACTACCGATCTATGGGTAATTTATAGAAGTTCCTTTATTTCACTTAATAAATTCTTATTTATATTAATTAGAACTGTGTAATTGTTGTCCGGCTTACCTAGCGGGTTGGGTTAGGTGACATCACCACTAGTGGATTTCGAGTCGTGACAAGTTGGTATTTGAGCTCTAGGTTCATAGGTTCTACCTGTCAGGAGCAAGTTTCTAGTAAAGTCTTGCGGATCGATAATGATGACGTCCATACCTATCTTCGAGAGGCTACAGGGCATGTAGGAAAGTTTTTTATATTTCTTTCCTTATCGTGCTGCATTAATTCAGCTTGGAGCGTATCTCTTTGAATTCCTTCCACACACTCGTACGTTATGTTGATCACTCGATATCAGTCGTCCAACAACGGCTTGTCATGTCATGGAAGAGGTGCGAGATGTATTCGGTGTTAGGGAGATAGGCCAGTCTGTAGGACTTGTGGCCGGGTTTAGATCGCAGATTGAGCTCGATGGTTTCAATTGTACGAGTATGTGCTGTTGGACTTATATGTCTGGTAGTGTCCCTAGTAGTAGGATTTATGGCTTAGTGAGTGGTTGTATAGCTACGTGACGGGTATTGTGTGTGACTGAGAACTAGGCTTAGATAATTGGGATGTGACGAGAAGAGTTTCCTTGGGATATGAAAAGGACTATGGGTGCTTGATTTCTATCTTGATATGATGTACAGTCTTGAGTTATGAGTGTGTTAGGGATGTTTCAGTTGCTCACTTTAGGAATGAAGTAGATTGTCATATCTTGTTGACGAGTTCAATCTCGGGAAGATTAACTTATCGCACAGTGGCAGTGACCATGATAGGGCGTAGAGAGATGCCAGTTTGAGGCTAAGTAGGTGGGCTATCACCTGCGGGGTAGTCTACAGAGGTGTGATTCTTATGGTATGTTTCTGGAGAGTTTCTTTCTACCAGTGGGTAATATGTGTTACAATTTGAGTTTGGATTGCTTGAGGAAGTTGGCTTGACTGCCAAGAGGATGAATGTGAGTTTAGCAGATGATTTGAGGTAATTTATGTGAGGCCCCGTACGTATTTCACCTAAAAACCGGGGTCTCGTAGTGCGCTGGGGAGTTGAAGAAATCTTTTAGAAATATAAGGCATTTCTGCTATCCATTATGCAGTGGCAGAACTGGTCTGCCAATCGCATATCGGCCGCAGACTGAAGCAGAGAACTGGGCAAAAATTACAGACCATTATGCGGTCTATTATGCGGCCGCATAATCATTTTGTAGGCCGTATAACCCATTATTCTGCGGTGCATTAGGTGACCGCAGAACAGGTTTGCGGACCGCAGACTGGTCGCAGAGTGGGGCAGACTTGCCCAGTTCTGGAGGGCTAATATGTTGCCCATTTTGCGGACCGCAGAAGCATTATGCGGTTGCATACGCGACAACAGATCTGTGTCGGGGCTTCATTTTTTTTGATTTTATAAACCGAACCCCATTTTGTTTATCTAGCCTAAGGGTTCATTTTTTGGGGATCACTTGTCATTTTAGAGAAAGGACAGAATTATTCTAGAGAGAGGAAAGGGAGGGTTAGGGATTTCACTACTCCACCTTGATCGAACTTTAAGATTTCATCGAAAGGAACTTGCTAGGATTTCAAAGAGGTGAGAATTTCTTTCCTCAATTCTTTAATTTCGGGTTTGGTGTTAATTATGGGTGATAAGGGTAGATTTATCACATACAAGAGCTAATAGGGCTTGTGGGAAATTTGTTGAACAATCTTAGGTGGTTTTGTTGTTTAATTAGTTGAGGGAAAGGTTGGGTCATAGTTGTAACAACCCTGGTCATACAAATTTCTCTAATTGTGCTTGTAATTCTCCCCTCCTTTATAGATTAGCATCGTTAGGAGTGTTGGGACATTATTGTTGAATTACGAAAAGCTCTTTCGAGGCATGTTGGCTAAACTCTTCTCTTAAAATTGAACCCCAAAATACCCTTGTAAGTCCCGTGATGCTTATCAAAAATTGAATTATTCCAAATAAGCCTTGTGTCAAAAAAAATATGATTTCAATATGTATTCCAAAGGTTCTCTTTATGTTGAGTTACCGTTTGAGAATGTGGTTTAGGCATGGGTTGTGTGTTATTATGTTATGATTTAAAAATGTGTTTCTAAAGAAAGTTATCATGTCAAATTGTGTAAAAGAAATCGCATGTGCCTAAGACCCTAAATTGCTCAAGTATGTGCTAAAGCCTTAATTTGAAAGGCCTTGTTGTTGATTATCTATGATGATATTTGAAAGTGAAATAGCGAGCATGAATAATGAAGTACATCCAATGTGCCAAGAATGATATTGCGTTATGGCCAATGGTACCAACAAAATGAATGAAATGTAAAAGACTATGAAATAAGTGGTAAATCCTTTTAATAGTAAATGTCTTGTGAGTATCGATTAGCCACCGAGGAAGGGTAGGTCGAAATAACCTAACCCTGAAACTACACATGCCGGTATAGGAGGGATTGAGGGGTAAATCCCCATGATAATGATATAAGATTGTTTCCCCTTATATGGGATGAGATTGATGTGTTGAGCTGCTTCTCCTTAAATGGGATGAGATTACTATTCGCGATATGTGATGTGATACTGACCCACACAGCATTGGTGAGACGGCTTAGCCGGTCGGGCTGAGATCGGATGCCACGCCGCACACATGGTGGTATTGGGGTGAGACGACTTAGCCGGTCTGGCTGAGATCGGACTCCATGCTAAAACACGGTGGTGTATCGGTGTTAAAGATCTCCCAACTTAAAATACTGAAATTTACTTGTCCCTAACTTGACACCTTGTTACTATTTGATCCTCTTATTGATGTCCTGTTCCTTCTCTGTTTACTGTTATTCATTCTATTGAGAGGGTGTTTAGTTTTACATACTAGTACCATTCCATATGTACTAACGTCCCTTTTGCCGTGGGCGCTGCATCTTTAATGGATACAGGTGGTTCTATAGCAGGTGGTATTGATCAGTAATAGCAGCGCACCTCTCCTCAGCTAGCTTGGTGAGCCCCACTTCATTTCAGGGTCCTGTATTTCCTATCCTTTATACATAGCATTTTGAGGTATAACCGGAGCCTTGTTGCCGACACTGTCGTAGCACTCTTTTATTGCTGTTAGAGGCTCCGTAGACATAGTGTGGGTTGTATCTATTTTTGGGAAGGTTAAACTAAAAATGTTGTAATCGTATCATCTTTTCCACTTAAACTATGATTGTACAATGTACAGTTTTGAAGACTTGTTAGTGACAACTGATGGAAATGACCTGGTGTCGTTCACATGACTTCTTACTGACTAATTAATGAAATGCATTCTTCTCTTTATTTATGTGTGAGTTGGGTAGACGACACTTTGCAGGCTTTCTCGACCGAGGTAACTCTGTTGAGCACCGGTCGCGCTCCCCGAGGTCGAGGCGTGACATTTTATGATAAGTGATACATGAGTTCAGGAATGATTTAGCTGGATGTGCGAGTTCATAGAAAATATGGAGTAAGTGTATTGTGGGTTATCGAATGTTGTGTTCTATGACTACGGACCAAGTGGGGGAGTCTGCTATCGACAATTAGATTGCATGGTTATGTGTTCTATTAGCTTTGGTCTGAGGCATACTTGTGGATCGGTTATGACTTGAAGAGGTTGATTTCTAGGATGACTTGGGTAAGGGAATTTCTGTATGCATGATGTATTACACTTTATGGATATACAGAAGTCTTGGAGTGATTCGGTTTGCTATTGATGGTTGATGTAGCATACTAAGAGAAGGGATTCACTCGGTTGCTGAAAAGTGGGGTTACTTCTTATGTGGTTGTGCACTAATGGAGTACAAGTTGTCCGGCTCGTATTGGTAGTACATTGGAGATTTGACCAGAGTGGATGACTCTCGAGAAGGTTCTAATTAGATCGAGATTCAAATGGGGTATTAGTGGATTTTCCCGAATTTGTAAATGGCTAAGATCTGAGTTTTGCATTGAATGGTGTCGGGACTTGCGGTGTTTTGGTATCATTAAGGATTCTACATTTCAGTATCAGAGAAGTTATGGATGTAGCTTCAGATTCACATGAGGTCTCTTCAGAGTTGGTATCTCGGATGCAGGATGTTTTGGGTGCTTAAGAGGGAATACGGTTGTCACAACCCAAACCGAAGGGTCGCGACGGGCACCTGGTGCCTAACACAATCGAGTACCAACATAATATATCCTTCTTATCATAATATCATGGGTAAATGAGCCATAAAGGCCTTCATGAGATAACAGAATTAAACATAAGAGAATACTCGACACAGGACGACCCAACATGGAATACAAACTTATACATGTGAAATATGGGCCTATAAAGCTAACATGATCATTTGTACACTCAAAACATAGGCCGACAAGGCCATACAATCGTCCATATACATGAGATATGTCTACAAGCCTCTAAGAGTACATAAATGTCATAAAGACATAGACAGGGCCGCGTCATACCAATCTATACATGTCCAAAGCATATTGACCAAATAGGCAACTCCGGAGCAAGTGGAGTGCACCAACACCTTCCGCTGAGCTAATAGACTACTAGGAGGACTGTCAACCTATCTATCGAGACTTGCAGGCATGAAACAAAGCATCCCCAGGAAAAAAAGGGACGTCAGTACAAATAAAGTATCGAGCATCTAAGGCATGAAAGCAGTATATAAAAGACATGAAACAAACATGGAGTAAAGAACTAAACTTGTAAGTCACTGCCAACAACAACTGCAGCAGAGGCTTGAGACCTCCATACCAACTGCTGACATATGGTGTGCCATGGAACAGCATCACACAAGTGACATACCACACAAGCGGTTCCAGCCACACAAGCGCAAACACTCAACTCCATGTCACAGCAGGAGCACATCAGAAGGAACTCCTACAAAGATACAGCAATCACATAAGGAAGCACCAACAGTCCAGCTCTCTATTCACCATGATTCACTCTTGGGATCAGTTCATTACTGAGGAAACATTGTGCAATCACTCTGTGCAGTTACACCAAAAGCTTAATCCCAATGGTAAATTTGACAAGCTCAAACAAGACACTACCAAATCAAAAGAACACAGATGCTCACCTCCAAAACAATTGCCAGCAACAGAAGAAGCTCAACAACAACAACTTCACCTCATAAGTGCAGCAGTCAGAACAACCTTTAAACCTACACCAACACCATCAGCAACAAGCTCCCACTGAACTCAACAACTCCCACAATAATGTAGATAGCTGGATAATGTCCAGATTATTGCTGCAATTGCAAGGTGTGGTATTAGCACTTTCAGTGCTCAATCTCTTGCACTTACAGCAATCATCAGGGACCTTTCCTACCACCATACATCACTGGAACCCAATCAACAGACAACCACCCTGGAATAGCAGCATCACCAGACAATCATTAACCCAGCAGCAATCAAATGACATAGAAGCCCACTCAACAGACAAATAACAGAAGCAACATTCAGCAGAAAACTTAGATAACCACACGGTTAGGAAACAACAGCACACAAACCAAAACCAATTTCCACTCCATCAGCAACAAGCCAAATCCCTAAATAACCACAACACAAACATCAACTCCTTTACTTAATTCAACATCTTCCACAACACAGTAAACAGTGTGAAATGGTCCAGATCATTGCTGCAGTTGCAAGGTGTGGAATTAGCACCCTAGGTGCTTAATCTGTTGCAACTACAATAATCATCATGGACTTCTGTTTTCACAATGCCTCACCGGAGACTACACCACTTACAACAACTCAGAAGCAGTACTCAACTAAAACAGCAGCAATCAAAAGGAGACAACACCCGAAAGTGGCAAGACAACCAGACAACCTAAAAGAAAACACAAGATGCAAGCATACTCTCAACAGCAGCAACTCTACCACACAGGATCCCTTCTCACTTTCAGATGCAACAGCAACAATCAGATTGTTGCAAACTCAACAACATAAACAAAACTACCATCCAACTACAAGGCAGCCTCAGATAGCAACCTTCAAATTAGACTCCCACCAAGGCCAACAGCAACAACAACAGCAGACTCAGCATACAAGCCATCACCCTAAATCCAGAACCTACAGCAGCAACCCGAACACTCCCCACTCAAAATAACAAACAACACTGCCATCCAACTACAGGGTGGACTCAGATTGCCATTTTCAATTTGGATTCACAAGGCCAAAGCAAAATTGAAGATTGCTCGCACTTTTTTGACACACTTTTGAGAACTCTAGAAATCATAGATAAATTTCAGATGCACATACAAGGGATCACATTCCTATATCAAATAATAGAAGCAGGAACATATGTACTTTTTTGTACAGCTGACCTAGAACAATCTCACTCTGTTTTTGTATATGCGATTGTCTATCACTATAAAATAGACATACGCCACATCATCATAGGTCTAACACCTTACTACATTTTAGGTATATTTATTTATCACATTAGGATGACTATATGTATATTTACTCTTTTATTGGAGGTAAGGTTCATGTCCCCCTCCACTTTCATATTATGCTTCTATAATAAAATTTCTATTTAGCTAAAAAAAAAAAGAACCTGTAAGTCTGAATAACTGTGAATCATGAAACATTTATAATGTTATGCATATGCGTATAAATGTCATTTCATGCATAGGTATATGTGTACATAACATCATCAAACCTATGAGGGCATCCTATCTTATCATCTCAGCCTCAGTGGGCGAAATCATCAACGTATGCCAGCTGATCAGGTGCTGATGCGTATATAAGGCCATAACCTTTCCCCATACCCCATATACATATAATATACAGGTATATAATGCCATATTTTCATGGGTCAATATACATGTATAAATGAATGCAATGCATAAGAAGTAAGTCAATAAGATCTCTCGGGACGTCATTCGATCAATATGCCTTCGGTTAGTATCATGAAATAAACTTTATCACTTATGTATTTTTTGAGACCCATGAATAGACGAAATAATAATAGGACATATGAGGAATCAAGTACATAGGCACACCTAGCACTTCTATGAATAGAGTCATTTGTGAAAGTTTCGTGTTTGCTCATTTCGTTTGTATCATATGAATTATGCCAAAAGGAAAGAAGGGATAGCCTTAACATACCTTATAGAAATCTGTCCAATAACAAAGCTAAACTCAGCTCACTGCACCTTAATCTACAACAACGACAGTGAAGCTATTGTCAAGTTACGAATGACTATCTCATTTATATAACCAAAGTAACTTAATCTGTAACGAAAAAACGAGCAACATTTCCCCTAATTTTACTGCTCCCTCAAGCCTACTGTAGGCGAAACAACAACACAATACAATCAGCAACTCAAGAAAAACCTAACTACAATTCAAGACCTCTAATACAACAAAAACTCCAATTATACCATAACACACCCAATCAACAAGTTATCAAGTAGCCTGAAACTGCAATGACGAGCGACTAGCCTACTAACCTACCATATGTGACATTTCTCCACGCCCTTTATCCTTCCAAACTCTATATATTAGCAGCACAATAGGCCAACATGAGTGGATTGCAAAACAGTCTGCTAAAAGTGGAATAAATCGAACTCACGGCTTCTGATCACTATTCCGTCAGTTCTAACTATTAGGAACGAATTTATCAACTTTCCTTGGTATTTAAAATCTTAAATACAGAAATTAGATGTTTTCTCAAATATGAAGTATTTTAAAAAACTCAAACTACAAAGAAAAAGAGAGGCGGTATAATGATACTTACGTCGTAGGGATCGTTATAATGTTATCGCTTCTTGATTTTGTACCCAGAATTTTAATCTTATTTGAAACCCTTGTAGAGAGCTTAAGAATAGGTTTATTGGGGTTCTCTGTTCATGTTCTATGAAAAATAAAGAGAAAGATGACTTAAAACCTATCAACATTTGAAAAGTCAAACTTGGCACCCTAGCATTGGCCCTTCTTCAGACGCTCATATCTTTTTATCCCGATGTCGTACGAATGAATGGATAAGAGTGTTGGAAATTAAATTATAAGACCTTCAATTTGGTATATAATATGTCACAAAAAGACCTCTTATAACACACGAAATGTATTGCTCAAAAAGTTTTGTTACAAGGCAAATCTTTAGTCCGTTTTTCCGCAACTTAAATCTAATTTTTTCCAAACTTTATATTTTATATCCAAACATCATACATAGTCATATTATGACTTTGCAATCATTTAAATAATGATTCGCAAGTCTCATATTCATTATAAGTCACCTTGGGACACATAGGGTGTAACAAATTCCAAGTATATTCGAAGAAAATCGCTGCTACATTTGACCTAATTTTCAGCACATTTATTAATATAACTTGTGATGACCTTTGCCAAATTTTGTTCCACAACTCACTTGACTTCAAAACGTAATACACGGCTGTCGTACGACTAAAATAACTCATAACATAACTTTCTTATCATGGTAAGCACCCTATTCTTATCCCAAGAGTACATGTTATAATATTCCCAACTTGTCGACTTCCGATGAAACTTATTTTCTTCATTTTATTTAGCTTCTAAGTCGTTCAACCCTCTTGGTACCTGTTATCTATGATCTTAAAGATTTGTAACCTCCATGGTAACATGATTAACTTACCTTATGTAATTTCAAAATTGATCTCATTTGTGAGCTAACATCAATTGTCTTACGATGCACTCTTATGTACGAAAATATGGGGTGTAACATCACTCCCCCGTTTGGAACATTCGTCCTCGAATGTTGACTGATGTGCTTATCAGTCTCATAACCTATAGCTCTTGCAAATGCATTAATATTGTCCTTGCCATCTAGGCAATTGTTCTGTGAATAAAGTCAAAGGCCAAGGAATTCCCCCCTTTAGGCCTCTTTCTCACACCACGACTTGTGGTCGAAAACCTTTCAATCTCGTAACTGTTGTTACCTTCTATCATGCAGCATGTACGACTCTGACCTTGTAAGTGCACCTATGTGACTCTTTTCTCCTTTTTTTCTCCAACTATTAGCCAATCCTAGGCCTTGCTTTGTGAACATACACAGAACAACGATAAGCTGTTCCTCGGGGTATCTATTGGTGTATTGAAGTTCTCCTCTCGGTACTTTGTCGAACTTACAACCATTGCTATATATTGTTTCATAGCCTCGGTTATCGATGCTTATAGCTTTAATACATCTAGGTAGGTTATACTATACCATAACACTTACTTCGATTTATTACTACCGAGGAATGCTACCCAACTCCAGGTTACTCTCTCCTTGCTTATCCTGTATGTATATATCTAAGTCCTTTAGTTCTTCTTCATTACTATTTATCTTAAGAATGACAGCCTAATCTTATCTCATACTTTGTAACTTTTATCCATCCATTGTTGATTCAACTTAGTGTTAATCTATAATCTACCATTGATAACTTGAAACCTCCTACGTAATACATTTTCACTAGGGCTCACGTCTCATCGGGAAACATTTGAAGTGATTTGCCTGATCCACCAATGGACGATACTACACTTCAATAACCGTATTTTGTAGCACCCCAATGTGGTTGATCATATGGGTTCTAATCCCATGCAATACATGAAATCCATTTTCTTAAAATCATTTCTCAATCAAAGGCCTAAATGTCATCCTCTTATTCATCACATTACACCCTTATTCTACTATTAGAGCAGCATTTCATCTCTTCTAATTGCTCCTAGTCTTAGACTCCTCTGAGTTCATTTAGGCTGTACCGAGCTTTCTATAACTTACGGAAGCCATCAACTCTCTTGTTTTGTTGGGTTCAATCCCGAGGACTTACCTATTCTCGTCATCTTCTCACTCACCTTTTCTTATCCTTACTCCTATCTACCTAAAACCTTGTCACTCTACCATACTTTAGCTTGCGACATGCACATATCTATTCATACTACTCGCAACCTTCCTTTAACTTGCTATCACCATAGATTTCCTTTCGTGCCTTCTCAATTGCTCTAAAACATAAGAAATTACTTTTCCTAGTCATTCTGCTACTTGTTGCATGAATACATGGCTTATCTCATTGCCCATGAATACTGGAATTTCCTGTAATTCATATGATATCAAATATCACCTTTTGATTTTTTTCCTTCTTCCCGTTCATTAACTACGATAGGTGCCACTTTCTTATGGAGTGCATACAATGTTGTACTGAGACTGTTGTTACAAGACCATTTCTTCTTTATGTAACTATGCTTATATTGAAGCTTTCTTCCTTATTTCCTCAGTTAGTCTTTCTTTGTAGTACTTAAGGGAGATCCTTTGACTCTTGTAAAGTTGCGAGCTTATTACATCATATACTCGAAAGAATTTTTGATATTCTTACTCACCTATAATCATCCTTAGTTACTTACCTCTGTGCCCTTGTGCTCGTAGGGTTGCTTTTGAACTGAAATTCTGACTGTCTTCCTAGTGGCACCCTCTTTTATTTTCGTAACACTTATACCGTACCTTTAACAACCGCAGCTACTATCTGAATATTTCTCAAGGATTATGATGTCATATCTGCGAGACTGAATTCACTATGTTGGGGTTCACTACATTTATCTTGCACAATCTGCTGATTTGTCTGTATCCTCTTGTATAGCCATAACTAGGTTCTTCCTAAACCAACTACTAACTACTCGTTGGTCCATTTTGTTTGACTTTGAGTATTTAATTAAAGATTCAGCCTTTATCGCTTGAGTTAGTTTTCTATGACATTATTTGAGGTTTTGAGTTGCTTTTGGCTAGTTTCGGACAGTTCGGAAGTCAATTCACGCCAAATGGCATTTCTAGAGTATTGTTTTGCCTTGCTTGTTATTATTTTGGCTTTTTTGAGGTTATTAACAAATCTAAACTTGAATTTGAGGGTAATGTGGTTACGCACGTACTAAGTGATGAGCGTGTATGCGTGCACCGGAGTATTCATGATCCGGGTAGTTATTAGGCTATTATATCCCTTGTTTGCTAACATGCTTCCTTGATTTCATGTTCTCTCCACTTGTATGACTATTTGAGTTATTATTTATGCTAGAGATCATGTCTCGACTATTTGTTTAATTATTTGAGACATGATAGGGCCATCTTTGCCATGTTGAGCTATTTTCCATAGCCGTAGTCATACTGTTCAGTCATGATAGTTATATTTGCATGTTATATCTCTATTTCCTTGCACTACTGATATGTTGTCTCACATGTTATTGATGTCCTTGTACGTGATACGAGTTTGAGCTGAATTTGTGGCACTTTGTGATGTTCCGTAATTTGATTATGTTTCTGTGAGATGTTGGCATATGAAAATTTGAGCAAATTGATGATTGACGTGAGCAATAGAACCGTGGTGTGGGTGATATTTGGATCGGGTTGTACACTGCAATAGGCCATATTGGCTATTGATTGATATATGGATCGGGTTGCACGCCGCAACAGACCATATTGGCTATTGATTGATATTTGGATCGGGTTGCACGCCACAACAGGCCATATTAGTTATTGATTAGCGCTTGGGCCAGGATTCGCCCCTCCGGAGTCTAATATTATAGTGAGCGCAGGCAAAGTGATACACATATACTTCGGTAAGGGGCTTTTGAGCCAGGCACCCGTATAGTGCTGAGTGATTTTGTATGTGATGGTGAGGGAAATTTAAGACAGCCACATTGAGTATGCTGAGAGTGGATGTACTTGATGATTTCACTAGGATATTACTGAGTGGACATGTAGGCATAGAGATGTAATTTTTTTCATGCAAGATGGCAGCATGATGTTATTGATTGGACATGTATACTTGACATGTAGGCGTAGAGATGTATTTTTCTCATGCTAGATGTCAACATGATGTATTGACTTGACATGTATATTAGACATGTAGGCATAGAGATGTATTTTCCTCGAGCTAGATGGTAACATGATGTTATTGACTTGACATGTAGGCATAGAGATGTATTTTCTGCACGTTAGATGGCAACATAGTGTTATTGACTTGACATGTATACTTGACATGTAGGCATAGAGATATATTTTTCTCATACTAGTTAGTAAATGAAATTTCTTATCCGCAGTTGAATGTTTGGAAAAAGTCAAAATTCTCTGATAAACACATATTTTAATGATTTCAGTAAAAGATTTGGGCTTTAATTATTAAATTTGTAAAGCATGTTTAAATTTTTCGTATTTGTGAACGAGCTAAATATGATAATTCCTTTGAGTTAATTACTGGTATTAACATCATTATATACTGTAATTTTTTTTATTACTAGTGTTGGACACTGACCTTCCTTCGAGCTCATCAGTGCTTTTAACCTGAGGTTTGGTTTGTTGCTTATTGAGCACATGGGTCGGTTGTACTCATACTACACTTCTGCACCTTGCGTGTAGATCTTGGGGCTGATGCTGTTGAGTATGGTGGGAGCTGATGTTGAAGATATACCTGCTTCCGGACATAGCTACCACTTGTCCTTGGTAGTTCTAGATTTGGATTCTGTTTATGTATACTTCAAACAGATGTTGTATTTATTTTTCTAACAACTTTGTAAATATAAGTCTTAGTGGCTCATGACTTGTACTACCAATCCTTGTGTTATTGTATAGAAGTTCAATTATTTCACTTAATGAGTTCTTATTTATCTTCATTGAAATTATGTGATCGTTATTTAGCTTACCTAACGAGTTGAGTTAGGTGCCATCACAACTAGTGAATTTCAGTCGTGACACAAGATCATGAGAATTGTCAAAGAAAGAAGAAAATGCGGTTTGCCGTACCAATACAATAATGTGCTGCTTACAAGAAAATGTGTGTCATGATATGGTGTATCGTCAAACCGCAGAAAAATACGTGGTTTGGTTCTAGAGTTTTATTATTGTTAAAAGAGGAATTGACAAACTCAGCACTAATAATGGTGGCTTTATGGTCAAATTCAATGGAATGATCTGCCAAGGTTTTTTGGTTGACATAAGAATACAGAAGACCTAGGATTTGAAATCTCATTACCAGAAACTACATACTGCACTTCCATATAAGTATCATGAATTAATTTGGTCAAGAGGCGAGAGAGGAACAACAATAATAGCATGCAGTGTAACAGTGAATGATGAACAGAGATTGAGATATAACATTGCAATGAAGAATCATGACTGCATGGCAAAATACAATTAAATCAGATAACTCAAAATAACAAACATAGCCTCATCAGGTCTCAATCAAACAGCCACATAGCCTAAATATGATTTCTAACATGAAAAGTGGCTCAATTAATCTAACAAGTAGGAAAAATATGAATAAAATAAGACATGATAGCAACATAGTCCTATAGTCAAACGGGAACATGATTACCTGGTGCGCGTCCACACGCCCTTAACCTAGCATGTGTGTCACCCCAACACATCACAAATAACATGTTTCCCAGTGATAAATTGTCACGACCCAAATTGAAGGGCCGAGATGGACACCCGATGCCTAACTTAAACGAGTACCAACGTAACGTATCTTTCTTATCATACTATGATGTGTAAATGATGCGGAAAGGCCGTCATGAGATAACAAGAATAAAACATAAGAGAATACTTGACATAGGACGACCCAACATGGAATACATACTTATATATGTGACACATGGGCCAACAAGACCAAAATGATCACTTGTACACTCAAAACAAAGGTCGACAAGGCCATAAAATATTTCATATGCATGAAATCTGTCTACAAACCTCTAAGAGTACATAAATGTCATCAAGGTCGGGATAGGGCCCCGCCATACCAATCAATAAATGTCCAAAGCATACTGACCAAATAGGAAACTCCGGGAGCAAGTGGAGTACACCAACACCTTTTGCTGAGCTGATAGCCTACTAGGGGGACTGTCAACTTGTCAATTGGGACCTGCAGGCATGGAACGCAGCGTCCCCAGGCAAAAGGGACGTCAGCACAAATAAAGTACTGAGTATGTAAGGCATAAAAAAGTAGTATATAAAAGACATGAAAGAAACATAGAGTAAATGACTCAACCTGTAAGTCTGAATAGCTCTATGAATCATTAAACTTTTATAAAAGTCATGCATGTGTGTATAAATGTCATATCATGCATAGGTATATGCATACATAACATCATCAAGCCTTTGAGGGCATCGCATCATATCATCTCGGCCTCTGTAGGTGAAATCATCAATGTATACCAGCTGATCAGATGGTGGTACGTATATAACGATGTATCCTTTCCCCATATGCCATATACATATAATGTTTGCGTATATAACGCCATCTGGTCATGGGTCAATGTACATGTATAAATAAATTCAATGCTTAATTAGGTAGGTCAATAAGATATGTTGGAATGTCATAAGATCTATATGCCTTCGGATAAACTTTATCAACTTACGTATTTTTGGGCAGCACCTCCCAAGTAACAAGGGCCTCCTTCAATACCATATACCGACAACAACACAATACAAACAGCAACTAGAAAATAACCTAACTACAATTCGGGACCTTTAATACAACAAAAAACCTAAATATACCATAACACACCCAATCAACAAGTTATCAATTAGCCTGAAATTACAACGACGAGCGACCAGCCCACTACCCTACCTCGTGTGGCATTTCTCCACGCCCTTTATCCTTCCAAACTTCATAAATAATCAACACAATAGGCCAACATGAGTGGACTACAAAACAGTCCACTAAAAATGGAATAAATCGAACTCATGGCTTCCGATCACCGTCCCGTGAGTTCTAACTATAAGGAAACAAATTTATCAATCTTCCTTAATATTTAAAAGCTTAAGTACAGAAAGTAGTTGTTTTATTAATGATTAATTACCTTCTAAAACTCAAACTAAAAGGAAAAAGAGAGGAGCTATAATGATACTTACGTCGTAGGGATCGTTCTAATGTTATCACTTCTTGATTTCGTACCCGGGATGTTAATCTTCTTTGAAACTCTTGTAGAGAGCTGAAGGGTAAGTTTATGGTCTTATTTTGGTCGTGTTCTATGGAAAAATGAATAAAGAGACGGCATAAGGGATATATATATCCACTTTTGAAAAGCCAAAAAGGTGCTAGCTTGGCACCCTAGCATTGGACCCTTCTTCCGACGCTTATATCTTTTTATCCGGATATCGTATGAACAAATGGTTAAGAGTGTTGGAAACTTAATTCCAAGACCTTAAACTTGGTATATAATATTTCCCAAAAAGATATCATATAATACACAAAGTATATTGCCCAAAAAGCTTCATTAGAAGGCAAATCTGTAGTCGGTTTTTCCGCAACTAAAGTTTGATTTTTCCCAAACTTTATATTTTAAATCCAAACATCATATATAGTCATATTATGACTTTAAACTCTTTTAAATCATGATTAAAAAGTCTCATTTAATTATACGTCACCTTGGGACGCACAAGCTGTAACACTTTTGATGACCTTTGCCAACTTTTGTTCCACAACTCACTTGACTTTAAAACGTAATACACGACTTTCATACAAATAAAATAAATCATAACATAACCTCGTTATCATTTTAAGCACCCTAGTCTCACCCAAAAATTATATGTTATAACTTTCCCCGCTTGTCGACTTTCGGCGAAACTTATTTTCTTCAATTTGTTAGCGTCTAAGCTTTCCAACCCTCTTGGTACTTGTTATTCATGATGTTAAATATTTGTGACCTACAAGGTAACATGATTAACTTACTTTATGTACTTTGAAATACAATATCATTTCTGAGCTTACATCAATTGACTTACGACGTATTCTCACGTACGAAAACATGGGATGTAACATCATTCCCCCTTGGAACATTCGTCATCAAATGTTGACTGATGCGCTTATCGGTCTCATAACCTATAGCTCTTATGAATACTTTAATATTGTCCTCGCTATCTAGGCAATTGTTTTGTGAATAAATACAAAGGCCGTGTGTTCCCCCTTTTGGGCCTCTTTCTCATACCACGACCTGTGTAAATGTTGCGACCTTCTTTCTGCAGCCTTTACGACTTTCTCCTTGTTTGTGCGCCTATGAAACTCTTCTCTCCTTTTTTCTCTATCTTTTAGCCAATCTGTAGGCCTCACCTTGTGAACATATACAGAACTATGACAAGTTGTCCCTCCAAGCATCTATAGGTGCATTGGAGTCCTTCGCGTGGTACTTTGTTGAACTTACGACTATTGATATATCTTGTTTCATAGCCTCGGTTATCTATCTTTATGGATTTACTACATCTAGGTAAGTCATACTATACCATAACACTTACTTCAGTTTATTATTTTCGAGTTTTGCTACCCAACTCTAGGTTACACTCTCGCTTCTTATCCTATATCTATAAATCTAAGTCTTTTAATGCTTCCTCATTACTACTCATCTTAAGAATATCAGCCTAATCTCATCTCATACTTTGAAACTTTTATCCATCTATTGGTGATTCACCTTAATGTTGATCTATAATCTACCACTGATAACTTGAAACCTCTTATGTAATACATTGTTACTAGGGCTCACGTTGCATCGGGGAACATTTGAAGTGATTTTCCTGATCCACCTAGGGACAACACTATACTTTAATAACCGTATTTCATGGCATCCCAACGTGATTCATCCTATGGGGGTATTCTAATTCTGTGCAATTCATGAAATTCCTTTTCTTTAAATCATTACTTAATCAAAGGCGTAAACGTCATCCTCTTATCTATTATAATTACACCCTTATTCTGCTACCAGGGCAGCATTTCATCTCTCATAATTACTCCTAGTCTTAGACTCCTGCTAGTTCATTCTGGCTATACAGAGCTTTCTATAACTTACGGAAACCATCAGCTCTCTTATTTTGATGGGTTTAATCCCGATGACTTACATGTTCTTGCTATCTTGTCACTTACCTTTTCTTATCCTTACTCCTATCTATCTACAACCTTATTGCTCTGTGATACTTTAGCTTGCGACCTACACATATATATTCATACTACTCGCAACCTTCCTTTCACTTTCTAGCACCATAGATTTCCTTTCGTTCCTTCTCAGTTGCCTTTAAACATAAGCAATTACTTTTTCTGGTCGTTCTGCCACTTGCTGCATGAATGCTTAGTTTATCATAGTGCCATGAATACTGGAATTTCCTATAACTCATATGATCTCAAATATCACCTTTGAAATTTTTTTTTTTTCGTTCATTAGCCATGATAGATGCTACTCTCTTATGGAGTGTATACAATAATTTAGTGAGGCTATTGTTACAAGATCATTTATTTTTGAAGTTACTATGCTTAGGTTGAAGCCTTCTTCCTTGTTTCCCAGCTAGCTTTCGTTGTAGTACTTAGGGGAGACCCTCTGACTCTTGTAAAGCTGCGAGCTTATTATATCATATACCTGACGGAATTTTTGATGTTCTTGCTCACCAATAGTTAACCCTAGTTACTTACCTCCGTGTCCTCGTGCTCGTAGGATTGCTTCTGAACTGAAATTTTGACTGTCTTCCAAGTGGCACTCTCTTTTATTTCTGTAACACATATACGGTACCTTTAACTACCCCAACTCCTATCTGAATATATCTCAAGGATCATGATGTCATATATGCGAGACCGAATTTGCTATGTTGGGGTTCACTATGTTTATCTTGCATGATCTGCTGATTTGTCTATATCCTCTTGTCTAGCCATAACTAGGCTCTTCCTGAATCAACTACTAACTACTCGTTGGTCCATTCTCATATCTGTATTTCGCGTATCTCTCTTAGGATATGCCCTTTGTCTTAACTTACCTCTCGCACTGGCTCATGATGTATCACGTGTCCATTCGCACTTATTTATCAATAAAATCTAGTGCTTGAACCCTTACTGCCTCTCCCCGGCGTTATGCTTGCACAATGTTCTGGAGTTGTGTCATATCTGTAGGATTTTAATAAATGCAATCTCATTCCTTTCGCCTTTCTACCACATTCTTCCTTTTCTATTCTATAGTTACCTGAACTACTTAACTCCGACATAATACCACATCACAACGTCTTTTTCCTTTAAGGGAGTACTAACATTTAATGCTATGAAGATTTACCTATAAATGTTTTACCTCTTCATATTTGGCGTCTTTGCACATCTTCACAAACTCTTACTCGCCATGCGGTAACCTTTCTGTACCAGGGATAACAAAATTTCTTACGCACGAAGGTGACACTTAGTGTAACTGGCACACTTAGTCCCTTAAGCTTCACTCTTCTCACATTGCTTGCTTTAAAGAAGCGTCTTCCTGAATGGCCCTTAAAGGTTGTTCTTTTGTTGTCCATTCTATTATTGGCAAAATGAGGTCTCTGAATTTCTCACAACGCTGACTATTATCAAATCTTTCGGTCCCTAAATTATGTTCAGATTATCTTGTTCACTAGCCCATACTGATTTCCATCTCTGAGGATCTAGCTTTTCCTTCTGGTAATCACGTTGGAGTCACAAATTTATTTCTCGAAATGAAGACATGACTTCATGGCATGTACAATTGTATTGTTTTAAGGCTTGTCTTCGCTTGTCTATCTGTTCACTTGACTATAGACTCTATCATCTAGTCATATTTTTATTTACCATTATCACTCATTTATCACATCTTACTCATAATGCTTCATTTATTCTCTTCTTATTCTCCGACTAATATTTCTGTCTATCATTTTATTCTGAAAACATCAATAAAATGTTCTTTCACTTTTAGCTGCCCTTGCTCTATCCACTGGCTCTTCGAGTTTCCTAACATTCTCTCTTGGCTAGGGAAGAGAACCATACTAAGGTAAATATTTATCCGTTCTAGGATTCGAGTGTCTACCTTCTAAATTTTATGAAGATCCTAGTATTCATATCTAACTGTACTATTCTAGAGTGCACCGTCTGGGTGTCTCACAAGGAGAACTATTACCACGTTTGCATTATCCTTCGAAAATGTTAGCTAATGATAATAATCCATCCACCATTTTGGGTTACTCTAACCCCAGTGGGATTATGATATCCATCCTTCACTTGAACTATATCTGTTAGCTCCCATAGGACATAACTGAGATGGGTGTAGCCAATTGTATATATCTCTGTTACTGTTGAAAGTAACTCAGAATGCTTGTATTTCTCTGCCTAAATTGTAAATACTGGTAATCTTTACTAACTGGGTACCTCGTACCCTTCTTCACCTTGCTTCTTTTACTTGATGAAACTTGTATCTACCTTCTGATACTCTTATTTTATTTTACCATATGGGTAGATAGATATTCTTTCCTTAGGGCTTCTTATCAAGAAGCTTACACGTCTTAATACACACATAATCTATTGAAGACCTCACATTTCACTACAAGAAAATAGGCCTTAAGCGAGGAGAAATTTGGTTGTTAAAACTCCAATTCCAGTCGTTATAAGTTGATAACGACCGCGAAAAATCTGGTCGTCACCGGTCGTTAAAAGCTTCGGCATTAAAAGTTAATGACCGGTTTTACGATCGAGTCGTTAAAGATTCTTTAGTGACGGCATTATTTTCGGTCGTTATATATGCTTTTTGGCGACATGATTTTCCCCTCGCTAAATTGTTATTCGGTTGTTAAAAATCTCTAACGACAACAACTAATTAAGTCAATTGAAATGGTTTTAGCAACCTATATTCCCTTCATTGATTGTATAATTACTTTTAACATCTAAAGTTTCCTTCATTAATTGTCACTTATCTGCTTGAGAAACCTGTCGTTAAAGAGTTTTAATGACCACATTTTTCTTCGCTAATATGAAAATGTAATCAATATAATTACAAAAATTTAAATTACATGAATAGTAATAATTCTTTATATGCTTTCATACACGCTCAACAATATTGAAAAATAAATCAAATACTTGATATCTTGTTAATATAATGAACTAAAGTATCATATTTATCAAAAACCAATCCAAATTGTAAGATACCAGTTTTAACAATTCCTAGAAAGAGAAAAAGTAAAATTGCAGCATATATATATATATACACACAAGACTGTCTTTAAATCATCCCTGACAAACCAGAAATCTCTTATACGTCAACTTGCTCTACACTTTCTTCAAGGATAGGTTTTTTGGACTTCAAATTTTTGATCTGTTAAAATAACAAATTTATGTTAGTTTAATAACAAAGAATAAACAACTAAAGAAGATCATACTAAAGTATAATGTAAAGATGAAAAATTTGAAGTGAAAATGTACAAGTTGAAATTGATGACATGCCTATTCGAATGACTACAAAATTCTACAAATTTGCAATCTTGATGGTAAGGGACTGGGTACCAACTGTTGGGATCTCTTTAGGAGATTGCTCTTCATCCATTCTCAAAGTGATGAATGAGGAGTCTCCAAAAGCTTAGGAGTTGGACAATCTGAAAAAGCTTTGAGGAACCAAGGAGGTAACAAAATACTATATTTCAGTAGTTTTCATTCATAAGAACCATATTTGCCGGATTGGAGTCAGGAAAAAAAACAATTGATCTTGTTTCTGGATACTTGGTATGTAGTGTAATCAGTTGCAATTTATTTGGATGGGAACACTCTCCTTCATAAAGCAGACGAATGTAACAGTAAGACTTTTGAAAGCAGAAAGAAAAAACTCAAATCAGTTAAATAAGTAATGCTCCCATATTCTCAACTAGGAATTTTAATCACAAGACAGGAGTGTGATCAACTAGTAAAATCAACTGCTAACCATTGAATATCCAGCCGGCTCAACAGACCAATAAACTTGCATAGAATCGAAGATAAGTCCAGCAACATTACGTTTCAATCAGAGTATCCCCATTCAATGTAAGACAAAGTACGAGACCGTTAGGAAAATGGCTATTCACACATTATTTGGGTACCATGACAATTAGGAGCAAACAGCCTTGTTCGTCTCCGACATATGAAGCATGCCAGCAAATAATCATGAAACATACGCTGATTTTCAGCTTAGTACTTGGTATTTTGGCTTTATACAGAGAAAATATAGTACCAGCTGTTAGCATGCAAGTTTGAGGAAACCAAACTTCAAAAATATTTCTACTGTGTGTTCAGTTTACATTTCCAGAAACCTTGGTGTTTGCTTTGTTGTAATCAAATTTAATACTTTTAGAGAAAGTGAACCGAGCAGCTGCTAAGCAAATTATTTACCCTCAAAATCGGATAACAATTAAATTTATACGCAGTTTTAAGGATACGTGATCTAGTTTGATATAAAAATGAGAAATCAAATTGAAACTAGAATTAACGATAAAAACAAATACAAACCACACAAGCCGAGCAGCGTTAACCTTGTATGGTGACCGCCCTCGGGTCAAGAAATGTTGGGATCGAGGTTGGAAATAAAAACATGAGACAATAATAACTAAAGAGATCAGTCTATTGCTATCTTTCGTGATGAGATTCAAAAGTGTCCTTACAAATAGTTAGACCCCCCTTTATATAGTAGGGGAATCCTTCTTTAGGTACAAGTCTATATAAGGTAAAAATCTCCTGATTTTGCTAATTAAGCGGTTATTCGTGCCAAGATTCACGCCGCGATGCTCGACCCATTACAGATATTCTGACTTTTTGTTATTTAGGTTCGACGATCTCCCCTTGAGCATGTTCGGGGTCAGGGTCAATTCCGTATCTCGGGCTCGGTGTTCTCGAGGACGGACATTCTGACCTCGTGTTCTGCTTCGATGAAACTCGGGGTCGATCTTCAACCCTTCGCGTTCCGAGCCCGATCTGTCATGCAATAGTTGAGCCTGATTTCGACCATATACAGATAGTCCCCTCGTTTTTTCGGAGAGTAATGACTAGTAAAACGATATGAGTCTCAGATTCTCACTATACGAGCTTCCGATTCTTACTCTGATAAGTGACGATAAACTCGGATGAACCTTACCTTTAACGCTATTTCGTTTCGAGGCTTCGTGGGGATGCAGTGTTACCGAAAACTTTCTTCCCCAAAGTAGTTTAGGTTTACAATTTGCCGAGGGTAGCCTTTAAAACCGGTTAAGAAATTTCAATGCCTTGTTATTTTTGTTACAAGCTTCTGACATCTTTGAGCGTGTTTATAAGGCCATAGCCTTTATAGTTCAGGCAATGCCAAATAAACTTTGTGCCTTAGCCTTAGCCTTATAATTCGAAAAGGCCCTCGGGTGCTGTTAACTCGGAAAGGCCTTAGCCTTATAATTCGGTCGTTGCCAAATAAGCTTTGTGCCCTCGAGTGCTGTTAACTCGGAACGGCCTTAGCCTTTTAATTCGGGCATTTCCAAATAAGCTTTGTGCCTTCAAGTGCTGTCAAATCAGAACGACCTTAGCCTTTAAAGTTCAGGGGTTTCCTAATAGGTCTTATGTCCCCTAGAGTGCTGTTAACTCGAAACGGCCTTAGCCTTTAATGTTCAGGGGTTGCGTAATAGGTCTCATGTCCCCTCGAGTGTTGTTAACTCGAAACAGCCTTAGTGTTTAAATTTCGGGGGTTGCCTAATCAGTCTTATGTCCTCTCGAGTATTGTTAACTCGAAACGGCCTTAGCCATTAAAGTTCGGAGGTTGCTTAATAGGTCTTATGTCCCCGAGATCTAATAACTTGGACCTTCTGAGTTTGTTTTTCGGACGGCAGTCCCCGAGTGAGAGAGTAATTACTCGAACTCAGGTTAAGGCAGCCCTTGGGCTCGTTTCCTTTAGGGGATCGGAAGCAAGGAATTCCTTGAGAAATGTAAAGGAAAAGTTTTAAAAGACAATACGTTTGCAAAGAAGAGATTTCTCTTTATTCTTGTGCATAATCGTCAGGTATGTGTACAAGCTCTGTGTCAGGGTTCGAGCAGACTATGTGAGCACGGTTCATTTGACCGTTTGGCCCTTTCACTGTATCCTATTGATCGAGACCCTTCAATCCTGAAGTCTCTTTCCATACTAAAATCGATATCAGAGGGAAAGAAAGTAAGCTTCGCGCTGTTGTTGTGATTATCACCACCGGTTCGTTACCGGCCTTTGATTCTAAGTTAGCACAATTTACTTGTAAGATCCCTCTCTGGTGATTTAGATGAAAAGGTCCTTCCAAGTTCAGTCCCAACTTTCCCTAGTTCGGATTCCGTGTGTTCGGTGTGACCTTTCTTAGTACCATGTCCCCGATGTTGAAGTATCAAAGGTTGGTCCTTCTGTTGTAATACCTCTTGATTCGTTACTTTTGGGCCGCCAACCGAACAAGGGCGGCTTCGCACCTTTCATCTAACAACTCCAGGTTCGTATTCATGGCCTTAGTGCTTTTTTAGACTTGATGGACCTATCGAAGCTATTTTTGGTCATGAGTCCCTGGTTGTTATAGCCTTGGTCATTTCTCCTTTCATTTCTTATGGAGTTCCGCCCGGACGCACTACTTCTTCTATCTCCATTATATGGCTGATACTGATCCCTGTTTGGTCTTGGTTTATGATTGATATCTCTTTTGACTCTGTCGAGGGTTCTATTGGGATAGACAGATTCCGAAGGGGCCCCAAGCTGATCATCTTCGACTCTGATTTTCGCTTTATACCGGTTATGTATGTCAGCCCGTGTTCAGTCGGGTATTCTATTAAATTCTTCTTTAGTTGTTGTGAAACCACCGAGCTCTGAATATTAAGTTCCTGAGTGAAAGCTTGAACAGCCCAATCATCAGCGATCGGCGGCAGATCCATCCGTTCCGTTTGAAACCGGGACACAAACTCTCTGAGCATCTCGTTGTCCTTTTGTTTGACTTTGAAAAGGTCCGATTTCCTGGTCTCGACCTTGATGGCACCTGCGTGCGCCTTTATGAAAGAATCAGCAAGCATCGCAAATGAGTCAATAGAATTAGGAGGTAAATTGTGATACCATATCATAGTTCACTTTGACTGGGTCTCCCCAAATCTTTTCAACAGAACAGACTCGATTTCATCGTCCTCCAGGTCGTTCCCTTTGATAGCGCATGTATACGAGGTAACATGTTCATTAGGATCGGTCATTCCTGTTACAACCCATATCCACACGTGTTAGTTCCTGCCATATGTTATTTAACATAATCCAAGAAGTAATTATCTTTGAGATGATAAGAAGTTAATCCTATTTGTCTTAAGTGATATAAGGGTGTACAAGATTAACAATATTAGGAGTTAAACGAATCAAGGATGTTGTAACTCATATTTTCGGGTAAACCTAGAGGTGCTTAATACACTCGAAGGTCTTTTATAAGGTATTTGAATCATATAATATCCGTTTCATTAGTCTTGAAGTCAAACAAGTTATGAAACAAAAGTCGACAAAAGTTGTCGCAACTTAGGTTCATAATTTTACTTAAATATTAGGTCAAATGTTTCTAAGCTTTTCTCCCAATTTACAAGGAATTACGGGGTAATCTACCTACCAAATTAAATATCTATGAGTCTAGTTTCCAACACATTAAACCGTTTGTCAATACGATCTCGAAGTATAGAGATAATTGTATTTCCGCAGACCTGCACAGATTGGTAGGTGACAAGTAGGTGCATCACCTACTTGCCAAAATTAGAGGACAAAATTAAAAGTCCCAAAGTCGGCCAAGAGAGGAATTTTAAAGGATTATAAACTCAGTTATTTCACCCTTATTTCAGACATTGAAAACCAAATTGAACCCCTGCAACCCCTCCCCAAAAATCCCACACAAACCCTAATCGATTTTCCCTCTCTTTCAAGTTCTAATTGGGGGTGAAACCTAGAGTTTGAAGAACCAAGGAAAGGGCTGAGTTATCCAACAAGTAGGGTAAGTTTACTGCTCTCTTTCATGCATTTTTCTCCTGTGAATTCATGGTAATTCGTTCTATACATGTAAGAACTCACGGGACGGTGATCGGAAGTCGTGAGTTCGAGTTATTCACTTGTAGCAGACTGTTTTGGGGACTGTTTTGTGTTGCTGTTGGGCTACCTGTTTTACTAATGTTTTGTGAAGTTTTGGAGGAAGAAGGGTGTGGAGAAACACCATATAGATTTAGGGTTGTGGGCTGATAGTTCTTCGTAACATTTTCAGGTCGTTGACACGACTACGGTGGCCATCGTATGTATGAAGTGATTAGCTTGTGCGCGGACTGTTTTGGGAGGCTCAATATGATTATTATTGATGTTTTTTGGGTTGTTTGGTGATTGTTTTGAATTGTTTGAAGTCATATATATAGGGGAGGTGCTGTCCGTTTCATTGTAAAATAGGTTGTGGTCGATACATAATAGTTATGACGCTTAAATGATAATGATAGTATCGTTTCTCTTATTGTAGACTAAGGAGTTGTGACAGTTGCATAGGTTGAGGCAGTATATACAAGGTATGTGAGGCTATCCCTTTTCCTTCTTTTGCACGACTCCGATGGTACATGATGTAATGAACGAGCTTCCAAAGAAACTCTACTCTTAGAAGCAAGAGTACTTACATTGTTTCCCCTCTTATGGAACGATTGACGTTGATGTTGCTTCTCTTGTTCTTATGTTATCAATGTTGTTGGTACTTCTTGATTCTTATAAGGTTCATGGTGAAGAGTTAGTCCTAATAACGTGTACAGAGGATACCAACCTTACGTCACTCCAAAAGGCTTAGAGCGTATTTTCATGAGTCGAGCATACATTATATATATGTATCTATTTTACTCTACCAAGCCGCGCTATAGTTGGCCGGGTACGACACCTATTGTGCAACCACTGATCAGTTGGTTTTACCGAGCTCCACATGGCCGGGTACGAATCTACCGAGCCTTATGATGGCCGGGTACGTTTTTACCGAGCCTATTACGGCCGGGTATGATATGATGATGATGATGCCCACAGAGGTGTATGTATTAAAAGTTTATGTATATATACATATGTATCATGCATTTCATGTCAGTAGCCCTCAGAGGTACCCAGATGTTACAGGTTGTATATTCTCTATCCCTGCTTACATAACTGTTCGTACTTATGGTTCCCTGCCTTACATACTCAGTAATTTATTCGTACTGACGTCCTTTTATTTGTGGACGCTGCATGTCGTGCTGCAGGTCCTGATAGACAGGCAGGTACAGCTCCCCCACCACAGTAGGCTGTCCAGTTCAGCGGTGATTGGCGAGATCCCTTCTCCGGACTTGCCGTGGTCTTGCTACGCATTGCAGCATTTATGTTCTTTTAGAGGCTCATAGATAGGTGTCGACTCATGTATTGTTGGGATTGCCTTGTTGGCAAATTTATTTTTGTTGTATAGTTTTTCATGACAACCTTGTCGGCCATGTTATGTATGTTTATGTCATCATCAGGAATTTTTGGTTGATTAGGATTATTGCCTGCCATTTATAATGATCTCATCGGCCCTTATAGGTAATGAGAAAGGTTAGATAAAATGTGTGTTGGTGCTCGGCCAGTATGGCCCGGGTGCCAGTCATGGCCCTCCAGCTTGGGTCGTGACAAACTTGGTATCAGAGCCAGTCTGTCCTAGGGATTGTCTATGAGCCGTGTCTAGTAGAGTCTTGATTATAGATTTGTAGCGTGCCACATTTATAATCAGGAGGCTACATGACATCAAGGGTTGTTACCTTCTTCCTAAATCTAGATCGTGCATAGAGTTGAGTCGTAAGTGTTCGTCTTTAATATTCACCTTGTTTTCTTCCAGCGATGCCTTCGACTAGGAAGCAAACAATTAGTAGACGGCTTGAGCTGCGGGAGAGGGTACCAGTTAGGTGCCCCAAGCCAGAGCAGGCCAAAGTGAGGCTCAGAGCGAGATGTCGTCTCATACCTCATCTACTCCGTCTCCTCCAGAGGATATTAGGAGGCACCCAGCACCTCCAGGTCCTCCGTCCGGCACTATAGACCAGGATATGCGGAGTGCTTTGCATTTATTAACTAGCTCGGTAGCTGCTCAGGCTCAGAGGCAGAATACAGGTGCTGCTGATAAACCAATTAGTACGAGAGTTCGTGATTTTATTAATTTAGACCCTCCAGTGTTTACCGGATCAGACCCCAAGGAGGAACCACAGACTTTTATTAACCAGGTTCATTGTACACTACGGGTTATGCAAGTTAGAGATACAGAGGCAGTAGAGTTGGCTTCTTATCAGCTACGTGATTTAGCGGTTATCTGGTATGATAGTTGGGAGAGATCCAGGGGTTCGAACGTTCCTCTAGCTGTGTGGAAGGAATTTTCTGAGGCCTTTCTTCGTCACTACTTGCCAGTCGAGATACGACGAGCTAGAGCTGATTTCAATCTATTAACCTATTAAATGATTCAATCTATTGATCACTTGAAGATTGTGATGAAGGTTGATCAAACACTATCTTTGCAAGTTGTGCGTATTTACTCCCTAGCTCATCATATTTGCTCTCTAGCCCTTCCAGGCGTCCTTTTAGTGATTCATTTTCTTTTTCAGTAGCATTCAGCTTTTCCAACAATGTAGCTGTATAGGAGTTAGCACCTTTCAACTCCCTAGCGGTTATCCCACCACCAAATCCAACTACATGACTCTTTTGTTGAGGTATGAAGCACCTTCTACAACCTCAATGTTTGTATCAGACGATTCAGATTGCACCAATTCTTTGATTGTTTCCTGTAAAACAAAAAATAATTTAATTAAAATAATACAACATAGTAAATAAATAATGTAAATTGAAATTCATTAATAAACTTACATATTTCTTATTGGTTTCAGGTTCAACAAGCTTGTTGTTCTTACGAGTCTCAAAAAAATAGTTGCCACATCTGATGGATACCATCTTTACCTCCCTTCACATATAAATAAACAAGTCAAAGAAATCTTTGTAACAAAGATGAGGTTTCTTAATAGAATTATAAGATTTACTCACCAATTCATAAATGATCTCCTTCATTGGCTAACTACCCGTACGATGAGGCATACCTAACTTAGACCTATTGATCGAGTTTTGCTTACTTGTCTCCTAAATTAACAACATACGGGCAAAATTCTGGTTAGCAACTTAATATAACATGATGTTAATAAATAGCTGTGAAATCATACCTTAAATGTTTGAGTAAAAAAATGCTCCTTGACCAGCCATTCCCAATCACTCTTGTCTACCCCTTTTGGCACATCTTTTAGAGCATAACGGAATAGCTTATACTTAATATTCTTGTGCATCGATCCTCTCCAATTGTTCCATAACTTTCTCATATGTTTCAAGACATGATCTCGTTGAACATTTACGTCATCACTATCAAATTTGTTGTAACGATCCGACCGGTTGTTTTGCTTTCTAGATCCCCGTTCCCCTAAATAAGACTCCCCATATGTGCTTTTACTATTTTATGACTTGTGGGAATGGTTAGTTCGGGATTTGGAAGGGTTCGGGTTGAAATTGGAACACTCGGTTCCTTAAGGTTGGCTAAAAAGGGCTACGTTTGACTTGAGTAACCGTTTTGAGTAAATAACTTCAGAACCAGGACGAGACGGTTCCAATATGTTCGTATAATGGTTTTGGACTTGGGCATATGTTCGGATCGGGTTTTGGAAGACTCAGGAGCGTTTCGGCACTTAGTATTGAAAGTTGGCACATTGAAGGTTTTAAAGTCTTTTAAATTTGGTTTAAAGTAGGATTTGGTGCTATCGAGGTCCAATTGGGATTTTAAGCCTGGAAGTAGTTCTGTATGGTGATTTAAGACTTGCACGCAAAATTTGGAGTCATTCCGGGTACTTTAGGTACGTTTCGGTGCGTTCGGAGTAAGTTAGAAGAATTTGAAGTTCAAAAGTTGATTCTATTTGTTTTGGGTTACGATTCTTAGTTATAATGTTATTTTCCGCATTCCGAGGGTGCAGCGAGTCCATTTATGATTTCAAACTTGTTGTTATGTTTGGTCGAGGCCTCAATGCCCCCTTAATGGGTTCGGAGGGTCGGCCGAGTTTGGTTTCCTATTTTGAGAAGGGCTGCTGGTGCTTGGTATCTGGTGCGTTCACATCAGTATTGGGAATCCCGCAGAAGCAGGCCCGAAGGTGCGACGCCTGGCTCAGAGAAGCGGAAAAAGGAAGGGGGATCAGAGTCCCGTAGGATCAGAGCTTCTGCTACAGAAGCGCGCTTCTGCGACGTGGGGGATCGCAGGTGTGGAGCGATGGGCGAGGTCGCAGGTGTGATGGGCGAGCTGCAGAAGCGGGCTTGCAGGTGCGGCTTCACACCGCAGGTGCGCCCAGTGCTGGGCTTGGTGCCTTCCGCAGAAGCGGACCTCTGTCCGTAGTAGCAGCGCACAGGTGCGGCCCAAGGTCCTGCAGAAGCGGAATCGCTGGAGGCAGTGAGGGCTTTTATTGCGGGACTTAGGCCTTTTTCCTTACTTTTTCATTTAGTATTGGGGAATTTGGAGAGGTCATTGGAGGGGGATTTTCATCAATATCCTAAGGTATGTAACTCCCATCCATTTTTGAGTTGATTAAGCGGGTTTAGCTAGATTTAACATGGAAAGATTGTAAAACTTGTAGAAAATGTGAAGAACCTAGGGTATTAATAAAAATAAGATTTAACCACAAAAAATATTATGGAATGGGGTAAAAATTGTAAATTTGAGTTCGTGAGGTTATAGGTAACAACTTTCTTCAAAATTTTGGAATTATGGCACATAGGCCCGAGGGTGAATTTTAAGAATCTTCTAATTTGGTTTGGGTAATTACTCTAATAGTTAAATTATGAACTTTGCGACATATATTGATTTATTTATACATCATTTGACTAATTTTGGATTTTTTGGCACCGAGTTGAGGCTTTAGAGCGAATTTGAGATCGGAAAGCGAACTTTGAGACGAGGTAAGTCTCTTGCCTAACCTTGTACGAGGGAACTCATCATGATTTGCATACACTGTTTTGTTGATTACTCTTATTAATTGTCTTATATTGAACCGAGATTAAGGATTTTTAGATTTAAAATCCCTGGTTTGGATTTCTTATGTTTGGGAAGAATGAACAATTTTATAAAAACTTTGAGAAATCTATGCTCACTCGCGTCGCAAGTATTTCAGTAAGCGAGGTAAATTCCCCTACTCTCATTGGAGCATTTCGTTCTCCTTAGTAGGTTAATAGATGCATCTATGGTTCGTGCCGTTCAACTCTCGCCAGTGCACATAGTATCTTTCTTGATCGGGTCGTACGACCTCGGCATAAATCGTGCGTGATAATACTCGGAGCCTAATTATACTTGATATTAATTTATGGCTTGAGCGATTATAATTATTTTAAATGACATGAATTGACTTGGAATTTATTATTGGTGAAAGAATTATTGTTCACTACTTGTTATTGAGTTGTATCTATTATTTACATAATCCATGCTTATTTAGAATTCCCGTATTTTGTTGTTAGCCCATAGTAGGTGTCGATGCCGACCCCTCGTCACTACTTCTTCAAGGTTAGACTTGATACTTACTGGGTACATGTTGTTTATGTACTCACGCTACACTTCTGCACTAAACGTGCAGGTTCTGAGGCAGGTGCATCTGGTAGTTATCCCGGCGCACATCCTTGATACTACGAGACTTCGTGGTGAGCTGCTTTCTGAGACCATCCTGCAGAACCTGTTTCTCTTTTGCTTTTATTTTCTATCTACTCCATTCAGAAAATAGCTTAGTGTTTTGTATATCTTGCTAGTATCTCATACACTCGTGACACAAGGTCTTGAAAATTTTGCTAGCAGACACTTGATGATTTTCAGTAATTATTTTATCGCTTTTGTTCTTATAATTGTTTACACTTTATTTTATTAAACTTCTCACCTTATATTATTTAATAATAAAAAAATTAACTATTTCTAAATTGCTAAAAGAATAAACACATGGTTAGTGCATCGCTGGCTTGCCTAGCGGCGACGTAGGCGCCATCACAGCCTGTAGGATAATTGGGTCGTGACAGCATGGTATCAGAGCACTAGGTTCACGTAGGTCTCACGAGTTATGAGCAGGCCTAAAAGAGTCTTGCGGATCGGTGCAGACACATCTGTACTTATCTTTGAGAGGCTATAAAGTGTTAGGAAACTACTCTTTCTTCATCTCCTATCATGCAATTGATGTTGTACTAAGTATCTCTCTCTCATTCTCTCACAGATGGTGAGAACGCGCGCAGCGGATGTTCCAAACCATGGAGGAGCCGATCCCCCTATTGCTAGAGGCCGAGGGAGGGCTTCAACTCGTGCTACAGGATGAGAGTGTCCTAGAGTTGCTCCAGTCACACCACCAGTGGATCTACTGGTGGATCCTATTATTGAGGAGCAGGGTGAGGTGCCTACAACAGAGCCAGCCCTGGTGAATTTCATGTTCGCACCGGGATTTCAGGAGGTCATGGGCCGTATGCTGCGGTTCATTGATTCTATGACTCAGGCTGGTTTATTTCCAACAGACCCAGCCACATCTCAGGTGTGAGGGGTAGCACAGACCCCTACCGCTAGGGCTCAAGGGCATGCAGCTGCCGTGAATCAGACCCCGGGCGCACTAACCGTGGACGGAGCTCAGCTAGTTGCAGCAGCTATACCTAAGCCTAGACCTGCTGCGGCTGGCGATCCGCAGAGGCTATTTGACAGATGAACTAGGCTACAACCTCCTGTCTTTGGAGGCAAGCGACATGAGGACCCCCAGGACTTTATTGATCGGTATAGGGACGGACTGTACAACATGAGGATATTGGAGTCCCGGGAGCTGGAGGGTAGTGCCCGTAAATGGTGGCAGTCTTATCTTCTCGGCAGACCAGCGGGTTCTCCTCCCATGACCTAGGAACAGTTCACACGCCTCTTCCTGGACAGATATATCCCACCCTCTTAGAGGGAAGAGTTGCGGTTTCAGTTCGAGCAGCTCCAGCAGGGTCAGATGTCAGTGACCGACTATGAGGCGAGATTCTCTGAGTTGTTTCGCCATGCACTTATGATACTTCTGACCAATACAGAGAGGGTGCGAAGGTCTGTTGCAGCTTTGCACTCTACTAGCCAGGCGACTATGGCCTGAGAGGTTGAGATGGGGACTTCTTATGAGCTAGTTGTGGAGAGAGCTCGAAGGATCGAGGGTGTTCCTCAGCGGAGCCGAGAGCAATATTTCGAAGAGTTTAGTGGTGTGCCGGCTGGGGCAAGAGTCAGTTCATTTGGGGTCAGTCTAGCAGGCCCACAAATCTAGCATCACCGCCTCCTCGGGGTGCTCCAGTACGGCCCTATTTCAGCACTATGCCAGATAGTTCCTACCGGCCACCAGCTATTCAGGGTTCCTCTAGTAGGTATTCAGGCCATCATGGACAGACTTCCAGTCAGGAGTCCACCATTCCGAGGGGTTGTTATGAGTGCGGGGATCCTGACCACATGAAGAATTTTTATCCCAAACTTCGGGGCAAGGTAGTACAGCAGGGTCATCAGCCTATGATTATAGCACCAGCTGCCGCACCAGCCGTCTGGTCGCCCAGAGGCGGAAGACAGGTGGGTAGGGGTCGTCCTAGAGGTGGAGATCAGACAGGTGGAGGCCAGTCAGGTGGTGCTCCAGCAAGATTCTATGCTTTTTCGGCCAGACCATATGCAGTGCCTCAGATGTCGTGATCACAGGTGTTATTTCTGTCTGCAGTAGGGTTTCTTCGATACTATTTGATCCAGAGTTTACATATTCGTATGTTACATCTCTGTTTGTTCATTTCCTAGGTGTTACTCGTGAGTCCTTGGGTACTCCTGTTTATGTGTCCACAGCAGTAGGCGATTCTGTTGTTGTGGATTGGATCTAACGATCTTGCATTGTTGCTTTCTGTGGTTTTGATACCCGAGCAGATCTTCCATTGCAGAGACTACTGTAGAGACTCTGGCGAATGATTCAGTGCCCGTGGTCCGGGAGTTCTCTGATGTGTTTCCTTATGACCTTCTAGGCATGCCACCAGATCTTGATATTGATTTCTATATTGATTTGGCCCCGGGTACCCAGCCTATATCTATTCCACTGTACCGCATGGCTCTGAAAGAGTTGAAGGAATTAAAGGAATAGCTTGAGGAGTGCTAGCAAAGGGGTTCGCCAGACCGAGTGTGTCGCCTTGGGGTGCACCAATGTTATTTGTGAAGAAGAAGGATGGGACTATGCGGATGTGCATTGATTACCGCTAGTTGAACAAAGTTACCATTAAGAACAAGTACCCGTTGCCATGTATGGATAATTTTTTTGACCAATTGCAGGGTGCCAAGGTGTTCTCTAAGATCGACTTGAGATCGGGTGGCTTGAGTTACTAAAAGATTATGATATTACCATCATGTATCATCCGGGCAAGGCAATTGTTGTTGCGGATGCCTTGAGCAGAAAGGCGGAGAGTATGGGTAGTTTGGCGTTCGTTTTACCAGAGGAGAGGCCACTAGCTTTGGACATTCAGTCCTTGGCTAACGTACTGGTGAGGTTGGATGTTTCAGAGCCCAGCAGAGTTCTTGCATGTGTTGTCGCCAGTCTTCACTATTTGAGCGGATCAAGCTCGCCAGTTTGATGATCCCCACTTGTTGGTTCTCATAGAGAAAGCACTGTAGGGTTGTGCCAAGGAGGTTACTATTGGTTAGGATGGTGTTCTGCGACTCCAGGGTCTTCTATGTGTTCCTAATGTTGATGGCTTGAGGAAGATCCTAGAGAAGGCACACAGTTCTCGGCATTATATTGATCCAGGTGCTACAAAGATGTATCGCGACCTGACGTAGCATTATTGGTGGCGGCGGATGAAGAAGGACATGGTTGAGTATGTTGCAAGGTGTCTAAATTGCCAGTAGGTTAAGTATGAACATCAGAGGCCATGTGGCTTACTCCAGTAGATGACAATACCTGAGTGGAAATGGGAGCTCATTACTATGGACTTCGTAGTTGGGTTGCCGCAGACCTTACCGAAGTTTGATGTAGTTTGGGTCATTGTCAACAGGTTGACCAAGTCGGCACACTTCATTCCGGTTCTACCACTTATTCTTCAGAGAGACTAGCTCAGATTTACATTTAGGAGATTGTTCGGTTGCATGGTGTGCCTATTTCCATCTACTAGATAGAGGCCCTCAGTTTGCTTCGCATTTCTAGAAGGCAGTACAGAGTGAGTTGGGGACCCGGGTAGAGCTCAAAGTAGCCTTTCATCTACAGACCGACGGGTAGTTGGAGCTGACAGTTCAGATCTTGGAGGATATGCTCAAAGCATGTGTGATTGACTTCAGAGGGCTGTGGGATCGATTCTTGCCTTTGGCCGAGTTTGCTTATGACAACAGTTATCAGTTCAGAATGGAGATGGCTCCATTTGAGGCTTTATATGGTCAGCGATGTTGTTCGCCCATCGGATGGTATGAGCTTGGCTAGGCTAAGTTATACAATATTGATTTAGTGAAGGATGCCTTGGAAAAGGTAAAGTTTATTCAGGAGCGGCTTTGCACAGCACAGTCTAGACAGAAAAGTTAAGTAGACCAGAGGGCACGTGATTTATCATTTATGGTGGGCGAGAAGGTTCTCTTGAAAGTCTCGCTAATGAAGGGAATCATGAGGTTCGAGAAGAAGGGCAGGTTGAGCTCAAGGTTTATAGGTCCATTTAATGTATTGAGACGAGTTGGGAAGGTTTCTTATTAGCTTGCTTTGCCTCCCAGTCTATCAGAAGTTCATCTGGTTTTTCACGTGTCTATGCTTCGGAGGTATCATGCTGATAGATTCCATGTGCTAGACTTCAGTGGAGAGGCCAACCAGTCAAGGAGGCGACTTGGGAGGCCGAGAAGGACATGCAGAGCATATATCCACACTTATTCAGCACTCCAGGTATTATTCTAGACTCGTTCGAGGATGAACGTTTGTTTAAGAGGTGGAAAATGTAATGACCCGATCGGTCATTTTGCTTTCTATATCCCCGTTCCCCTAAGAAAGACTCCTCATATGTGCTTTTACTGTTTTATGACTTGCGGAGATGGTTAGTTCGGGATTTGGAAGGGTTCGAGTTGAAATCGGAACACTTGGTTCCTTAAGGTTGGCCAAAAAGTGCTAAGTTTGACTTGAGTCAACATTTTGAGTAACCGACCTTCGAACCGGGATTTGATGGTTCCAATAGGTTCGAATGATGATTTTTTACTTGGGTGTATGTTTGGATCGGGTTTTGGATGACCCGAGAGCGTTTCAGCGCTTAATATTAGAAGTTGGAACATTGATGGTTTTAAAGTCCTTTAAATTTGGTTTAAAGTAGGATTTGGTGTTATCAATGTCCAATTGGGATTTCGAGCTTGGGAATTGTTCCGTTGGTGATTTAAGACTTGATCACAAAATTTGTAGTCATTCGGGGTAGTTTAGGTATGTTTTGGCGCGTTCGGAGTAAGTTGGAAGAATTTGAAGTTCAAAAGTTGAATCTAATGGTTTTGGGTTGCGATTCATAGTTTTAATGTTGTTTTCCACGTTACAAGGGTGTGAGCAAGTCCGTTTTATGATTTCAAACTTTTTGGTATGTTTGGCTGAGGCCCCGAGGCCCCCGTACTGGGTTCGGAGGGTCGGCGGAGTTTGGTTTCCTATTTTGAGAAGGGCTGCTGGTGCCTGGCATCTGGTGTGTTCACACCCGTGGTAGGAATGCCGCAAGAGCCAGCCCGCAGGTACAGAAGCGGAAAGAGGAAGGGGGATCAGAGTCTCGCAGAAGCGGACTCGCTTCTGCGATGTAGGGGATCGCAGGTGCGGAGGAAGGCCAGTGTGGGCGAGTGTCACAGGTGCGATGGGCGAGCCGCAGAAGCGGGCTCGCAGGTACGGCTTTACGCTTCAGGTGTGCCTAGTGTGGGGCCTGGTGCCTTCCACAGAAGCGGACCTCTGTCCGTAGAAGCGGCGCCGCATGTGCGGCCAAAGGTATGCAGAAGCGGAATCGCTTGAGGCGGCTTTTTTGCGGGACTTAGGCCTTTTCCTTACTTTTTAATTTAGTCTTGGGGAATTTGGAGAGTTTATTGGAGGGGGATTTTCATCAATATCCTAGGGTATGTAACTCCCATCCATTTTTGAGTTGATTATGCGGGTTTTAGCTAGATTTAACATGGAAAGATTGTGAACTTGTAGAAAATGTGAAGAACCTAGGGTTTTAATAAAAATAAGATTTAACCATGAAAAGAATTATCGAATTGGGTAAAAATTATATATTTGAGTTCGTGAGGTTATAGGTAACAACTTTGTTCGAAATTTCTGGAATCCGAGCACGTAAGGCCGGGGGTGAATTTTAAAAATCTTTCAATTTGGGTTGGATAATTACTCTAATAGTTAAATTATGAACTTTGGAAAATATATTGATTTATTATAGAATATTTGACTAATTTTGGAATTTTCGGCGTCGAGTTGAAGCTTTAGAGCGAATTTGAGACCGAAAAGTGAGATTTGAGACGATGTAAGTCTCTTGCCTAACCTGGTATGAAGGAACTCATCCCCTTAGGTGTATTTTTGTTGTAAATTACTTGTGTGTGGAACTACGTACGCACTAGGTGAAGAGAGTCCGTGCGTAGCTGTATTCCATATGATTTCTGGGTAGTCTTAGATTTATATCATACTTGGTATACACTGTTATGTTGATTACGCTTATTAATTATCTTAAATAGAACGGAGATTAATGATTATTAGATTTAAAATCCTCAGTTTGGATTTCTTATGTTTTGGAAGAATTGAACAATTTTATAAAAACTTTGAGAAATCTATGTTCACTCGCGTCGCAAGCGTTTTCGCGAGCGATCTCTACTCTCATGGGAGCGGGCCATTCACCTCGGCTAGTTAATGGATGCATCTATTAATCATGTTGTTCGATCCTCGCCAGTGCACACAGTATATTTCTTAATCCGTTAGTACGACCTCGGCATAAATCGTGCGTGATAATACTCGGAGCCTAATTATAATTGATATTAATTTATGGCTTGAGCGTTTATAATTATTTAAATGACAGGAATTGACTTGGAATTTATTATTGGTGAAAGAATTATTGTTTACTACTTGTTATTGAGTTGTATCTATTATTTACATAATCCATGCTTTTTTAGAATTCCCGTATTTTGTAGTTAGCCCATAGTAGGTGTCGATGTCGACCCCTCGTCACTACTTCTTCGAGGTTAGACTTGATACTTACTGGATACATGTTATTTATGTACTCACGCTACACTTCTGCACTAATTGTGCAGGTTATGAGGCAGGTGTATCTGGTAGTTATCCCGGCGCACATCCCTGATACTTCGAGACTTTGTGGTGAGATGCTTTTTGAGACCATCCTGCTGCACCTGGAGTTCTCTTTTGCTTTTATTTTTTGTCTACTCTATTCGGACAATAGCTTAGTGTTTTGTATATCCTACTAGTAGCTCATACACTTGTGACATCAGGTCTTGTATAAGTTTTTAGTAGACATGGTTAGTGCACCGTAAGCTCAAGTATTTCTAAATTTTTAAAATAATAAATACATGGTTAGTGCACCTTTTTCTTGCCTAGCGATGACGTTGGGCACCATCACGGCCTGTAGGAAGATTGGGTCATGATAACATGGTATCAGAGCACTAGGTTTATGTAGGTTTCTCAAGTTATGAGCAGGCCTAGTAGAGTCTTGCGGACCGGTGCGGAGACGTCTGTCCTTATCTTAGAGAGGCTATAGGGTGTTAGGAAACTAATCTTTCTTCATCTCCTATCATGCAATTGATGTTGTACTAAGTATCTCTCTCTCATTCTCTCGCAGATGGCGAGAACGTGCTCAGTGGATGTTCCAGACCATGGAGGAGCCGCTCCCCCAATTGCTAGAGGCCGAGCTAGAGGTCGGGGGAGGGCTCCAACTCATAGTAGAGGACGAGGGCATCCTAGAGTTGCTCCAGTCACACCACCAGTGGATCCAGTGGTGCATCATATAATTGAGGAGCAGGGTTAGCTCTTGTGACTCAGGCCAGCCCCGGTGAAATTCATGTCCGCCTCGGGATTTTAGGAGGTCATGGGCCGTGTGCTGCGGTTCATGGATTCTATGACTCAGGCTGGTTTTTTTCCAATAGACCCAACCTCATCTAAAGTGGGAGGGGGGCACAGACCCCTATCGCCAGGGCTCCAAGGTATGTAGCTGTTGTGTATCAGACCCCAGGCGCACTAATCATGGGCGGAGCTCAGCCTGTTGCAGCAGCTATACCTAAGCCCAGACTAGCTGCGGTTGGTGATCTATAGAGGCTATTGGATAGATGAACTAGGCTATATCCTCCTATCTTTGGAGGTGAGCGACATGAGGACCCCCAGAACTTTATTGATTGGTGTACGGACAGATTGCACAACATGAAGATATTGGAGTCCCGGGGGTGGACTTTACCACCTTTCAGTTGGAGGTAGGGTTCGTAGATGGTGGCAGTCTTATCTTCTCGGTAGACCAGCGGGTTCTCCTCCCATGACCTGGGAACAGTTCACACGTCTCTTCTTGGACAGATATATTCCGCCCTCTTAGAGGGAAGATTTGCGGTTTCACTCCGAGTAGCTCCAGCAGGATCAGATGTCAGTGACCGACAATGAGGCAAAATTCTCTGAGTTGTCTCACCATGCACTTATGATACTTCCGACTGATGCAGAGAGAGTGCGAAGGTTTGTTGCAGGTTTGCACTCTACAAGCCAGGCCACTATGGCCCAAGAGTTGAGATGGGGACTTCTTACGAGCTAGTTGTGGAGATAACTTCGAGGATCGAGGGTGTTCGTCAGCGGAGCCGAGAGTAGGCGACGAGGGATAACCGGTTTCGATATTCTGGAGAGATCAGTGGTGCCCCGGCTGGGGGCAAGAGTCATTTCGTGAGGGGTCAGTCTAGCAGACCCACATATCTAGCACCGCTGCCTCCTCGGGGTGTTATAGTGCCGCCATATTTCATCGCCATGCTAGAGAGTTCCTACCGGCCACCAGCTATTCAAGGTTCCTCTAGTGGGTATTTAGGCCATCGGGGTCAGACATCCAGTTAGCAGTCCACCGTTCCGAGGAGTTGTTATGAGTGCGGGGATCCTGGCCACATAAAGAGGTTTTTTCCCAGACTTCGAGGGAAGGTAGTACAGCATGGTCAGCCTATGATTTCAGCACCAGCTGCAACACCAGCCGTCTAGTTGCCGAGAGGCGGAGGGCAGGTGGGTAGGGGCCATCCTAGAGGTGGAGGTCAGACAAGTGGAGGCCAGTCAGGTGGTGCTCCAGCTAGATTCTATGCTTTTTCGGCCAGACCATATGCAGTGGCCTAAGATGCTGTGATCACAAGTATTATTTCTGTTTGCGATAAGGATGCTTCGGTACTATTTGATCCAGGTTTACATATTCGTATGTTTCATCTTCGTTTGCTCATTTCCTGGGTGTTACTCGTGAGTCCTTGGTTGTTTATGTGTCCACACCAGTGGGCGATTCTGTTGTTATGGATTGGATCTATTGGTCTTGCATTGTTACTTTCTGTGGTTATGAGACCCGAGCAGATCTTCCGTTACTCAATACGACCGATTTTATGGTCATCCTGGGCATGGATTGGTTGTCTCCATATCATGTCGTCCTTGACTTTCATGCCAAGACTGTTACCTTGGTGATGCCAGAGTTGCCTAGATATGAGTGGAAGGGTTCATCTGTCAGTACATCTAGTCAGGTTATCTCCATTCTGAAGGCTCGACACATGGTTGAGAAGGGGTTTTGGCTTACCTAGCTGATGTTTGAGATACTACTGCAGGGACTCCAGCGAATGATTCAGTGCCCGTGGTCCGGGAGTTCTCTGATGAGTTTCCTTATGACCTTCTAGGCATGCCACCAGATCTTGATATTGATTTCTATATTGATTTGGCCCCTGGTACCCAGCCTATATCTATTCCACTGTACCGCATGGCTCCGAAAGAGTTGAAGGAATTAAAGGAATAGCTTGAGGAGTTGCTAGCAAAGGGGTTCCTCAGACTGAGTGTGTCGCCTTGGGGTGCACCAGTGTTATTTGTGAAGAAGAAAGATGGGACTATGCAGATGTGCATTGATTACCGCCAGTTGAACAAAGTTGCCATTAAGAACAAGTACACGTTGCCGTGTATTGATGATTTATTTTACCAGTTGCAGGGTGTCAGGGTGTTCTCTAAGATCAGCTTGAGATTGGGGTACCATTAGTTGAAGATTCGGGATTCGGATATTCCGAAGACTGCTTTCCAGACTAAATATGGCCATTATGAGTTTCTAGTGATGTCCTTCGGTTTGACTAATGCCCCAATGGCGTTTATGGATTTGATGAACCGGGTGTTCACGCCATATATTGATTTGCTCGTCATTGTCTTTACTGATGACATTTTGATCTACTCGCGCAACATGGAGGAGCCCGAGCAGCATTTGAGAGTGGTGCTTCAGACCTTGCGGGAACAGAAGCTATATGCTAAGTTCTTTAAGTATGACCTCTAGTTAGAATATGTGGCATTCTTGGGGCATGTTGTATCAGACGAGGGTATTAAGGTTGATCCCAAGAAGATCGAGGCAATTCAGAGTTGGCCTCATCCCATCACAGCGACCGAGATTAGGAGCTTCTTGGGGTTAGCAGGTTATTATCGTCCATTTGTGGAGGGCTTCTCATCTATTGCAGCACCTTTTACTACATTGACCCAGAAGGACGCTCCGTTTTGATGGTCCAATGATTGCGAGGCGAGCTTTTAGAAGCTCAAGGCCGCATTGACTTCAGCACCAGTGTTAGTGTTGCCTTCCAGTTAAGGGATGTATACTTTGTATTGCGACGCTTCACACGCTGGCTTGGGTTGTGTATTGATGTAGGAGGGGAGATTATTTCATATGCTTCACGTCAATGTAAGCCCTACGAGAAGAATTACCATGTACACGATTTGGAGTTGGTCGCGATTGTTCATGCTCTCAAGATTTGGAGGCATTATCTTTATGGGGTGTCCTGCGAGGTTTATACCGATCATCGTAGCTTGCAACATTTGTTCAAGCAGAGGGATCTCAATTTGAGGCAGCGTGGGTAGCTTGAGTTACTAAAATATTATGATATTACCATCATGTATCATCCGGGCAAGGCGATTGTTGTTGCGGATGCCTTGAGCAGAAATGCGGAGAGTACGGGTAGTTTGGCATTCATTTCAGCAAAGGAGAGGACAATAGCTTTGGACATTCAGTTCTTGGTTAACAGACTGGTGGAGTTGGATGTTTCAGAGCCTAGCAGAGTTCTTGCATGCATTGTCTCTAGTCTTTACTATTTGAGCGGATCAAGGCTCGTCAGTTTGATGATCCGCACTTGTTGGTTCTCAGAGAGATGGTACTGCAGGGTAGTGCGAAGGAGGTTACTATCGGTGAGGATGGTGTTCTGCGACTCCAGGGTCGCCTATGTGTTCCTAATGTTGATGGCTTGAGGGAGGAGATCCTAGAGAAGGCACACAGTTCTTGGTATTCTATTCATCCAGGTGCTACAAAGATGTATCGCGACCTGACGCAGCATTATTGGTGGCAGCGGATGAAGAAGGATATAGTTGAGTATGTTGCGAGGTTTCTAAATTGCCAAATGATTAAGGATGAATATAAGAGGCCAGGTGGCTTGCTCCAGCAGATGACTATACCTTAGTGGAAATGGGAGCGCATTACTATGGACTTCGTAGTTGGGTTGCTGCGGACCTTGGAGAAGTTGGATGTAGTTTGGGTCATTGTCGACGGGTTGACCAAGTCGGCACACTTCATTCCGATTGCTACCACGTATTCTTCAGAGAGGTTGGCTCATATTTACATTCAGGAGATTGTTCGGTTGCATGGTGTGCCTGTTTCCATCATACCAGATAGAGGCCCTCAGTTTACTTCGCATTTCTAGAGAGCAGTACAAAGAGAGTTGGGGACCCGGGTAGAGCTCAACATGGTCTTTCATTCGCAGACCGACGGGCAGTCAGAGTAGACAGCTCAGATCTTGGAGGATATGCTCAGAGCATGTGTGATTGACTTCGAAGGGAAGGGGGATCGATTCTTGCCTTTGGCCGGGTTTGCTTACAAAAGCAGTTATCAGTCCAGCATTGAGATGGCTCCCTTTGAGGCTTTATGCGGTCGGTAATGTCGTTCGCCCATCGGATGTTTTGACCCCGGCTAGGCTAAGTTATACGGTACTGATTTAGTGAAGGATGCCTTGGAAAAGTTAAAATTGATTCAGGAGGGGCTTCGCACAACACAGTCTAGACAGAAGAGTTACGCGGACCGAAGGCACGTGATTTATCATTTATGGTGGACGAGAAGGTTCTCTTGAAAGTCTCGCCGATGAAGGGAATCATGAGGTTTGGAAAGAAGGGCAAGTTGAGCCCAAGGTTTATAGGTCCATTTGAGGTGTTGAGACGAGTTGGGGAGGTTGCTTATGAGCTTGCCTTGCCTCCTAATCTATCGGAAGTTCATCTAGTTTTTCACGTGTCTATGCTCCAGAGGTATCATGCCGATAGGTTGCAAGTGCTAGACTTCAGCACAGTTTATTTAGATGAGAGCCTGGGTTATGAAGAGGAGCCAGTTGCCATTGTTGATAGGCAGGTTCGCCAATTGAAGTCCAAGAAGATTTCTGCGATAAAATTTCATTGAAGGGGCCAACCAATCGAGGAGGCGACTTGGGAGGCCGAGGAGGGCATGCCGAGCTGATATCCACACTTATTCAGCAATCCAGGTATTATTCTAGACTCGTTCGAGGACGAACATTTGTTTAAGAGGTGAAAAATGTAATGACCCTATCGGTCATTTTGCTTCCTAGATCCCCGTTCCCCTAAATAAGACTCCTCGTATGTGCTTTTACATTTTTATGACTTGCGGAGATGGTTAGATCGTGATTTGGAAGGGTTCGGGTTGAAATCGGAACACTTGGTTCCTTAAGGTTGGCTAAAAAGGGCTAAGTTTGACTTGAGTCAACATTTTGAGAAACCAACCTTGAAACCGAGATTTGACGGTTCCAATAGTTGCGAATGATAATTTTGGACTTGGGTGTATGTTCGAATCTAGTTCTGGATGACCCGAGAACGTTTCGGTGCTTAATATTGGAAGTTGACACATTGAAGGTTTTAAAGTCCTTTAAATTTGGTATGAAGTAGGTTTGGTGTTATCGAGGTCTAATTGGGATTCCGAGCCTGTGAATAGTTCCGTATGGTGATTTAAGTCTTGCACGCAAAATTTGGAGTCATTCCGGGAAGTTTAGGTATGTTTCGGCGCATTCGGAGTAAGTTGGAAGAATTTGAAGTTCATAAGTTGATTCTATTAGTTTTAGGTTGCGATTCTTAGTTTTAATGTTGTTTTCCACATTCCGAGGGTGGGAGCGGGTCCGTTTTCTTATTTTGAACTTTTTTATATGTTTGGTTGAGGCCTCAGGGCCCCCGTACTGGGTTTAGAGGGTCGGCGGAGTTTGGTTTCCTATTTTGAGAAGGGCTGCTGGTGCCTGGCATCTGGTATGTTCGCACCTGTGGTGGGAATGCCGTAGGAGCGAGCCCAAAGGTGTGGCGCTTGGCTCGCAGAAGCAAAAATCGGAAGGGGGATCAGAGTCTATAAAAGCGGAGCTTCTCTTGCAGAAGCGGACTTGCTTCTGCAATGTGGGGGATCGCAGATGCGGAGGGGGGGCCAGCGTGAGCGAGGTCGCAGGTGCGATGGGCGAGACTCATAAGCGCGTTTGTAGGTGCGGCTTCACGCCGCAGGTGCGCCCAATGCTGGGCCTGGTGCCTTCCGCAGAAGCGGACCTCTGTCCGCAGAAACGGCGACGCTGGTGCTGCCCAAGGTCCGCAGAAGTGGAATCGATGGAGGCAGTGAGGGATTTTATTGCGGGACTTAGGCCTTTTTCTTCACTTTTTCATTTAGTTTTTGGGAATTTTGAGAGCCCATTGTAGGGGAATTTTCATCAATATCCTAAGGTAAGTAACTCCCATCCATTTTCGAGTTGATTATGCAGGTTTTAACTAGATTTAACATGGAAAGATTGTGAAACTTGTAGAAAATGTGAAGAACCTAGGAATTTTACTAAAAATAAGATTCAACCATGAAAATGATTATGGAATGGGGTAAAAATTATAAATTTGAGTTCGTGAAGTTATGGGTAACAACTTTCTTCGAAAATTTTCGGAATCTGGGCACATGGGCCGGGGGTGAATTTTAAGAATCTTTCATTTTGGGTTGCGTAATTACTCTAATAGTTAAATTACGAACTTTGGAACATATATTGATTTATTTATACAATATTTGACTAGTTTCGGATTTTTTCGGCACTGAGTTGAGGCTTTAGAGCGAATTTGAGACCGGAAAGCAAGGTTTGAGACGAGGTAAGTCTCTTGATTAACCTTGTAAGAGGGAACTCATCCCCGTAGGTGTATTTTTGTTGTAAATTACTTGTGTGGGGAGCTACGTATGCACTAGGTGAGGAGAGTCCGTGTGTAGCTGTATTCCATGTGATGTCTAGGTAGTGTTAGATTTACATCAGGCTTAGTTTACACTGTTATGTTGATTACGCTTATTAATTATCTTAAATAAAATTGAGACTAAGGATTTTCAGATTTAAAATCCTCAGTTTGGATCTCTTATGTTTTGGAAGAATTGAACAATTTTATAATAACTTTGAGAAATTTATGTTCACTCGTGTGGCAAGTATTTTCGCGAGCGAGGTAAATTCCTCTACTCTCGTGGGAGCGGGTCGTTCGCCTAGGCAGGTTAATATATGCATCTATGGTTCGTGCTGTTCGACCCTCAGCAGTGCATGCAGTATATTTCTGGATCAGGTCGTACGACTTCGGCATAAATCGTGCATGATAATGCTCGGAGCCTAATTATACTTGAATTTAATTTATGGCTTGAGCGGTTATAATTTTTTAGATGACAGGAATTGACTTGAAATTTATTATTGGTGAAAGAATTATTGCCCACTGCTTGTTATTGAGTTGTATCTACTATTTACGTAATCCATGCTTATTTAGAATTCCTGTATTTTATTGTTAGTCCATAGTAGGTGTCGATGTCGACCCCTCGTCACTACTTCTTCGAGGTTAGACTTGATAGTTACTGGATACACGTTATCAATGTCCTCACGCTACACTTCTGCCGTCCAGGTTCTGAGGTAGGTGCATCTGGTAGTTATCCCGGCGCATACCCCTGATACTTCGAGACTTCGTGGTGAGCTGCTTTTCGAGACCATCCTGCAGCACCTGCAGTTTTTCTTCTGCTTTTATTTTCTGTCTACTCTGTCTGGGCAGTAGCTTAGTATTTTGTATATTCTACTAGTAGCTCATACACTTGTGACACCAGGTCTTGAAAATTTTGCTAGGAGACAATTGATGATTTTTGAGTAGTTATTTCAGCACACTTGTTCCTATAATTATTTACACTTTATTTTATTAAGTTTCTCACCTCGTACTTATTTAATAATAAAAAAATCTACTATTTCTAAATTGTTAAAAGAATAAACACATGGTTAGTGCACCGTTGGCTTGCCTAGCGGCGACGTTGGACGTCATCACGGCCTGTAGGAAAATTGGGTCGTGACATTTTTCCTACAAATATGAAGCTTATCTTATTAACTAGAAAAATAAAATTTAAATATGTGCATTTCCATCGTTATCCTTGTATTCTTGATTCTTGAATTGGTTTCATAATATAAAAGTCAAATAAAACTGGGTGGAATAATGTGGTATCGGCTGAGTAAGGACATGAATATATACTATATAGGAAATATGCACTTGAATGTCATTAATGTTCATTGATTTCTATATTGCTCCTTTTGTGAATGAAAAAATGTCTGTAGATCTTCCAAATAGTACATTATTATTGTAGTTTTGTATTTGTTCTTTTAATAATATAACTGGACTGATGTTACAGGGAGAGAACCCACTCACATGGGCACATGACCAACGGTAAACTACAGTTACAATTAGAGAAAGACAACTGAACTAAGCATTCTTGTATAGATCTATTATAATGCTCGTACAGTAGATATCACTACAACAAAGACTTCATTTTCTTAGAAACCTAAAAAGAATGAGTACCTGTTATTCAGAGTTCAAGAAAAGATATTCTGAGTGCAAGAAAGGGTATTCAGAGTCGACGGCCTTCTGATTCTAAACCAGCAACTCAGTTTGAGAGAGCGCAAGTTTCCTTATGTGATAAGGGATGATGATATCTCTACAGGAACTTGTATGCTTTTGGGTTCTTGTCATGGTCTTGTGAGTACATTTGTTGATTTCTATATCTAAACAAGTTTGTAGAGAGGGGAATGGGCGTTTTCCACCTCCCTTAAATAGAAAATCTAAAAAATATACAAAGCAATTAAGCTAAATACAAATTAAGTTGTGATTATGGAAGATTGAATACTGTATCGCAATATAACTGGCTGCTTAATTTTTGCAGTTGTTTACCCTTAGCTACGGATAACAATTAAATTTGTACGTGGTTTTAAGGATACGTGACTTGGTTTGATACAACTAAAGAACGAACAAAAATAAAGATTAAATTCAGCGAGTAAAGGAGGAAGCAAACCACAAGTATTCGGTAGCTTTATTGTGATAAAATCTTCTAAAGCAAGATATGAAGCAGATAGATTGAAAAAGTAAATAGATTATAGCCTTGTGTATATTGATCGTAGATTAGTGTGTCCCAGTTAACAATAGTGCTGCCTGTTTATATAGGGAGGAAAAAGAATCCTATACAAGGTAAAAAACCTATCTACAAGGTAAGATATCCCTAGAATTGATGGCTTCAACGTCTTTACTGATTTCAGCCGCGATTCCCGCCGAGATATTTACATATTACACAATTTCTGGTCCTTCAGTCACGCCAATCTGATAATTTTACCATAAGGTGTCTTACCCTGATCGGCCTCGACGATCTCGTCTCGAGCGCCTTGGTTTCGAGCTTCGTTCCGGTGGAATCCGATCTAGGACTTCTCCTTTTTGATGGCCCGTTCTCGGTCTATCGAGTAGCGACTTCAATCGACGCTGGTCGTCGAACCCCGAAACCGACATCCCCTATGCAGGCGACCGAATTTCACCCTATACAGATAGTCCCCTCGTTTTTTGAAAGATAATGATAAAAAACGATATGAGCCGCCGCTTTCGAGATTAGGTCAAATAGAGACATACTTATGGCGCACGACACGCAATCCTGAGTGTCATATCAAAAGAGGCAAAACGTCATATATCGATAAATGACGGCAGCATGGTGACGCACGTGATGAGTATCAAAAACGTCTTTTCATAGACGAACTGAAGACAAAACCTGTCACGCCTGCAAGCGCTAATTAATGCTTCCTCACTTAGGGACTCGAACCGCCACCTTTAAGAGGGTATAAATAGCCCTCTTGTTATTCAGTTTCAGAGTTTGCGTTGTTTGAGCACCATATTCTTCAAGTTTTCTAAATTTGATCTCAAGTGACTTGCCCCTTTATTTTTGCCTTATGCCTGCGTCTACTTACTTTTCTAACTCTCTATTTCCAATGGCAAAGACATCCAAGTCTATTCCTCTAAAACAAAACCCTTCTTCCTCTCAACCCGCTAAAGAAGCTGAACTTGTCGTTGTTGAGGGGACTTCGACCGAGCCCCCACTAAAAGCATTCGTACCGGTTGGATGCTCAACCGGTTCCGACTTTAAGGTAGAGAAAGCTTCTTCTGTACTGGGCCGGGGTGAGCTGGTCACTAGATATATTTGTTCGATTACGAACAAAAACATAGAGAGGGTGAAGCAGCATTGCAACTGGGTTGGCAAGGATGTGGTGGTTCCTTCACTAGACGAGCCAATCACCACCCACGTGGAGGGCTACTTGAGTGTTTACACTTACCCCTTCACGTTGGGCCCTTTGGACCCTATCATCGTCGAATTTTGCAAAAGGTGCGATGTAATGCTGGGTCAGATTCATCCCTCCGTTTGGAGAATAGTAATTCTTTTCCGTTTTTTTGTGAGTAAGATCGAACGGCATCCCTTCACCCTCGATCATCTCCTTCGACTATACAGTCCCCGAATCTTCCGAGGGGGACTAATAAAACTTGCTCGCCGGGCTAGTAAAGCCACCTTTTCGAGCATCGACAAGGATAAGGACCGAGGCTAGATGAGACGATTTGTTCGAATAAAGACATCGGACCTGATCCCTACCAAAAACATGTCGTGCCCTGAAAAGTGGAACATGAGACCGTAAGTGTTACTTTCATGTTCTAACTCATTCGATGTCTTCCCTTTGTTGTCTTACTAACATATCTCGCATGGTGCAGCTGTTTCTCGAATGCCGGCCGCGATTCAGCATTTGAAAGAATGGGTCGAGAAGGTGGTATCTCAAAGGACCTATTCGGAGCATGCCTGATGCGAGATATCGAAGGGCCGATGGGAGGCCAAAAATCATGGTGAGAACCTTGGTGAGATCGGTAATATTTTTGATTCCACATCTTATGTTATCGATGATGATGCTGCTCTATAATCTTACTTCATTTCTTCTTTTGCAGGTCTATCGAAGGACGTCGAATTGAGACCAGCGTCCCCTGGTAGAGAGGTTCCCTGCCCTCCCCCTGCCTCGGAGCAGGAAGGGGAGAAAAAGAGGAAGGAAGTCCCCGGTTCTTCTGGGCCCGAAAAGAAAAAACCGAAGAAAAGTATAGCTCGTAGGACTAGAATTTCGGACGTAGCTTATCAGTTGGATGATGAGTCCGAGGAAGACGTAGGTCCCGATATATTGAGCAGCGAGCCATCTCGGTCAGTCACCGAGCCGAGGGTCGATGAAACTCATATTCATTGAGTAGAGGACCTCGATGTAGGGGCAAGAACCGGAGCTTCCGCCGATGCAGGGGAGGCAGCACAGGGAATCTCGGGCCACCCAGAAGCAATGGACTCCCCTTCTTTCTCGTAGTCAACCCTTAATGAAGCCCGAGCTACAAGAGCGCATTCGTCGAGCAAAGGCCAAGTATTGGAAGGGCCTTTTGAAGGTTTCTTCGACAGTGTGCCATTGGCGGATACCTTTGGGCTCGAAGTGCCGAGGAAGAGTCCCTCCACCGAGACGAGCAAGGAATCTTTCGACCCCAAGCTGGTCGATAGATTTCCTGCTCCGAGCTCCAACCCTGATTGAAAAAGAATAATAAGGTTCGCCATTCCAGAAGATGTTAGGGCCCTTTCTGCGCCTATGGGGGTGGCTAGCTATCTTCGGTGTTTGGTGACTGAAGAAGATCAGGCCGCAATGGACGAGGTGGATGAGGCCTGCTTGTTCAATGAAGCTCAACAAGCATCAAATAAGGTAAAACTTCCTATAAGCCTTGTCCGGTGTTTGCCATTTTATTCTTCAATCTAGACTAACTGTCTTATTTTCTTTTGTACTCGTAGGCCTCGGTGCTTCATCATGAGGCTATTCTTCAACTAAGGGAAGAAAAGGCACATCGTGAGCGGCTTGAAGGGGAGATGTCGACCCTTCCGACCGAAGTAGACTTTGTGCGCAGGGAAAATACTGGTATACTCGACCAGATGGGGCAGCAACTTGATCGAATAAACCATTTTCGATCCGCATTGGGCGAGGCCAAAGTAGAGACTAACAAATGGAGAGCTAAGACCGATCTGCTGACCTCGGAGAAAGAAACCCTCCAAGCTCGAATGGCTTCTTTGGAAGAACATGTTTTGGAGGCACAAGAGAAAATCGGGACTCTGACTAAGAGTACCGATACGCTTCAATCCCCGGTCGAGACGCGCACTTCGGATCATGATGTTTTGGTCAAAGAGCTGCAATCGGCAAAATCAGAGGTTGCTACATCCAAGGACGAAGCCAATGAGTTGATAGCCCAATATAGGGCCGATGCCGAGGCTGCTCAGGAACAGTCGAAGATTCTGGTCGAATACACCAAATGCCAAACCCGCCTTTCTATTCTCGAAGAGTTACAGGCTCAAGGCTCCGATCTGTCTACTAAGGTCAACGATGCAAAAAAGATCGAAGCCGAAGCCAGAAAGCAGGCCTTCCCAGAAGAAGAGGAAGAAGACTCCGAGGATTCTGAATAACGTCATCTGTTGTATAATATGCTCTTTTAGAATCTCCATTTTTGTAACTTACTTTTGCTCATATATATGAAAGATCTTCTTTTATTCTCCTTTCTCGTTTGGCCTATTTTGATTCTTTGTTCTTAAAACTGATAGTTCAACTTGTTGAATTTTCTGCCCTTCAAGCTTAGTTAAGACTTCGCCTATTTCTTGGCAGATTTTCCCTTTCCACGGCCGATTTTGTTAGGTCTAAGCCTTGAAAGGGATCCGAGGTTCGCCTTAATAGGTCTTATTTCCCTTCGAGTTTCATTTTGCCTATCCAATATAGCTACGGGAACTTCTTCATATGATAGATCCTCCGTAACCTGTATATCATGGATGGGGACGATCCGGGAAGGATCTCCAATACACTTCTTTAACATTGACACATGAAATACTGGATGGACGAACTCCATTTCTGAGGGTAGTTCCAATTCATAAGCAACATGTCCGATCCGCCGAAGGATTTTATACGGACCAATGTATCTGGGGCTCAATTTGCCTTTCTTTCCAAAACGCATGACACCCTTCATGGGTGAGATTTTTAAGAACACCCAATCACCAACCTGAAATTCTAAATCACGACGTCGGACATCTGAATAAGACTTTTGTCTGCTTTGTGCTGTCCTCAATCGTTCTTGTATCATTTTCACCTTTTCAATAGCTTGGTGAATCAGGTCTGGCCCATGTAACTCAGTCTCACCAACTTCAAACCACCCAATTGGTGATCTACATTTTCCCCCGTACAAGGCCTCATATGGGGCCATCTTTATACTGGAGTGGTAACTGTTGTTATAGGCAAACTCTATGAGTGGAAGATGGTCATCCCAACTTCCTTTGAAATCTAGTACACATGCTCGTAACATATCCTCAAGTGTCTGGATAGTACGTTCAGCTTGTCCGTCAGTTTGTGGATGGAAAGCTGTACTGAGGCTCACCTGAGTACCCAAGACTCTTTGGAAAGACTTCCAAAAGATAGCCGTAAACTGGGCTCCTCTGTCTGATATTATGGACAATGGTACTCCATGAAGCCTAACAATTTCTTTGATATACAGCTTGGCATATTCTTCAGCTGTGTAGGTTGCCTTGACGAGCAAGAAATGAGCACATTTGGTAAGGCGATCAACTATCACCCAAATGGAGTCGAACTTGCGACTCGTGCGAGGTAACCCGACAATGAAGTCCATGTTAATTACCTCCCATTTCCAAGTAGGAACCCCGAACTGAAGTAGATAAGTAATGAATTGGAGTAGATAAGCAATCTTCTGATATTAAAGGTCGATCAAAGTTGTGCACCGAATATTATTGCCTTCGATATGTGACCGATCTAAGTTAGCATGATTCCTGGCTGCCTCATTAAAAACCTTACCGTAAAATCCAATTTGGGACAAAACCGGTCGAAGGGAAAAAGAGTGCAACGCGTGCTTTCAGTCCTAATGTCCTGTGCTTCTTGTCTCGAGGTTACTTCGTTCAATACCTGCAGATGTTAGTAACATAAAACAAACAAATGAAGAATGAAATTTTATACCTCAACAATAGTATCTCTTTAAATGGCTTACGTTCCAGTTGTTCGGCAGCTGTTTGGCATCCATGGTTCTGAGCTTGTAAGATCCCTTCCCGGTGACCTTTAAGATGGTGTAGGGCCCTTCCCAGTTTGGTCCTAACTTCCCTTCATTCGGGTCTCGAGTATTGGGCGTGATCCTTCTGAGCACTAGGTCTGCGATGTTGAAATGTCGAAGATGGGCTCTTCGGTTGTAGTATCTTTCGATCTTTTGCTTTTAGGCAGTTATCCGAACAAGGGCTGCTTCCCTTCTTTCATCCAATAACTCCAAATTGGTGTTCATAGCTTCGCAATTTGATTCTTTTGTTGCGTATCGGAATCTGATACTCAGTTCGCCGACTTCGACTGGTATCAACGCATCAGCACCATACACTAAAGAGAATGGAGTGGCCCCATTGCTGGTTTTCTCGGTTGTGCGATATGCCCATAAAACTTCAGGCAATATTTCTTTCCATTTTCCCTTTGCGTCAGTTAACCTTTTCTTCAGGTTTCGAATTATGGTTTTGTTGGTCGATTCAGCTTGGCCGTTGCAGCTGGGATGATAAGGTGTCAATCCTTTTGATTTTGTTGTCTTCGAAGAACTTTGTCACTTTGCCGCCAATAAACTGCTTGCCATTATCGCACACGATCTCCGATGGCATCCCAAATAGACATACGATGTGATCCCAGATGAAGTCGATTACCTCATTTTCCTAACTTTCTCGTATGCCTGTGCTTCAACCCATTTGGAGAAATAGTCAGTCATAAAAAGAATGAACTGAGCTTTACCTGGTGTGTTGGGGAGAGGGCCGACGATATCCATCCCCCATTTCATGAATGGCCATGGCGACAAGACGGAATGCAGCGTCTCCCCGGGCTGATGGATCATTGGTGCGTGTCTTTGGCACTCGTTACACTTGCGAACGAACTCATTTGCATATTTTTCCATATTGATCCAATAATAGCCAGCTCTAATTATTTTTCGGACCAAGGATTCGACGCTGGAATGATTCCCGCATGTGCCTTCGTGTATTTCCCTTAAGATATATTCGGTCTCTCCTGGTCCCAGACAAATTGTGAGGGGGCCACCGAATGTCCATCTGAATAGGGTTCCATCATTGGAGAAACAGAACCGGGCTGCCTTTGTGCGTAATGCTCTCGATTTTTTGGGGTCCGAAGGGAGTTTACCAGAACTGAGATAATCTATATACTTGTTCCTCCAATCCCAGGTCAAACTTGTTGAATTGATTTCGGCATGGCCTTCCTCTACCACCGACCTCAAAAGTTGTACGACCTTATTAGACTCGATCTCCTCATCTTCGACCGATGATACCAGATTAGCGAGGGCATCAGCCTCACTGTTTTGTTCTCGAGGTATGTGCTGCAAGGTCCACTCTTTAAACCTATTTAGTGTGACTTGAAGCTTGTCGAAATACCTCTGCATTCGCCCTTCTCTGACTTCGAAAGTCATGTTTACTTGATTGACTACGAGGAGGGAATCACATTTGGCTTCGATAATCTCCGCTCCCAGGCTTTTGGCCAGTTCTAAACCTACAACCATAGCTTCATACTCCGCTTCGTTATTTAGTTAATTTTACAGTCTTAATAGACTGTCGAATAGTATTCCCAGTTGGGGCTTTAGTACAATACCAAGCTCCGATCCCTTCGAGTTTGAGGCACCGTCTGTGAACAAAGTCCACACTCTCGAAGGAGTACCCGATTCAACCATTAGTTCTTTCTCGACCTCGGGTATTAGTGACGGCGTAAAATTGGCGACGAAATCCGCCAATACTTGAGATTTGATCGAGGTTCGGGGCAGATATTCGATATCGTACCCGCTTATTTCGATGGCCCACTTGGCCAATCGGCTGGATAGCTCGGGCTTGTGCATTATATTTCTCAGGGGATAAGTCGTTACTACACATATGGAATGGCATTGAAAGTAGGGTTTTAGTTTCCTGGAGGCGCTCAATAAAGCGAGTGCTAATTTTTCTAAATGCGGGTATCTAGTTTCAGCCTCACCTAAGGTTCTACTGACGTAATAAATAGGAAACTGCGTACCTTGTTCTTCTCGGACCAGGACCCCACTTACCGCTACTTTCGAGACGGCAAGGTAGAGGTATAGTCGCTCACCTGTTTTTGGTGTATGCAGCAAAAGTGGGCTAGAGAGATACCTCTTAAGTTCTTCTAACGCGCGCTGACATTCCGGACTCCACGAGAAATCGTTCTTCTTTTCAGCAAGTTGAAAAATTGGTGACTCCTGTGAGAAGATCACGAAATGAATCGGCCTAGAGCGGCTATCTGACCTGTCAGCTTTTGTACGGCTTTTACACTGTCTACAATTGTAATGTCTTCGATGGCTTTGATCTTTTCGGGGTTAATTTCTATTCCTCGATTCGAGACCATGAAACCGAGGAATTTTCCCGAGCCCACTCCAAATGCGCACTTCTCCGGGTTCAACTTCATGTTGTACCATTTCAGCACATTGAACGTCCCCTGCAAATGTCTCAAATGGTCCTCTGCTCGCAGGGACTTAACTAACATATCATCAATGTAAACTTCCATTGTTTTTCCTAGTTGTTCTTCGAACATTTTGTTTACTAGACGTTGATAAGTAGCCCCCGCATTCTTTAACCCGAATGGCATCACGTTATAACAGTATGTACCATACTTAGCGATGAAGGATGTCTTTTCTTGATCATCCTTGTCCATTCGTATCTGGTTATACCCAGAGTAGGTCGAGAAACCTAAGGGTCTCGTGGCCAGCGGTGGCATCGATCATGCGATTGATATTAGGTAAGGGAAAAGAATCTTTAGGGCATGCCTTGTTTAAATCTTTATAATCTATGCAGATTCTTAACTTATTTCCTTTTTTAGGAACTACAACTACATTTGCTAACCATTCTAGGTATTTAACTTCTTGAATGGACCCTATATTTAAAAGCTTAGTTACCTCATCCTTGATGAATGCTTGTTTGACTTCGGATTGAGGCCTCCTCTTTTGCTTGACCGGCCGGAATTTTGGATCGATGCTCAGTTTGTGAGTCCTGATCTCCGGTGGTATCCCTGTTATGTCAAGATGGGACCAAGCGAAAGAATCTTCGTTAGCTAAAAGAAACTGAATAAGTTTGGTCCTGATCTCGGAGCTTAGGCCCGAGCCCAGGTATACCTTTCGATCCGGCGTATCTCCTCGGAGTGAAATTTGCTCGAGTTCCTCGACCGTTGATTTAGTTGCATCGTATTTGTCGGGACCGACGAATGACCGGGGAACCTCGTAGTCGTCATCTTCGAGAAGCTCCTGCTCACCTTCGTTTGCTGAAGGCGATGCCTGTGATTGCTATTTGGTTCTTTGGGAAGGAGCTATTGGTTTCGGTATTGCTTCTTCTACTGCGAACATCTCTTTTGCAGCATGCTGTTCTCCGTAAACAGTTACGATCCCATCAGTCGATGGGAATTTCAACATTTGGTGCAGTGTTGAGGGTACCGCTCTAATATCACGGATCCACGGTGTTACAACCCGTAGATTCGTACATTAAAATACACTGTGAAATAGTTTACATATGAGGTCCCAAGAACCCGGAAAATAGTTTAAAATCAAGAAAAAGAACAAAGGTGTCGCATAGATAGATATGCGAACCGCAAAGCACAAATGCGGACCGCATATCCAGCGCCAAGATCGCAAAGTGAGACAGATTTCTGGGCTGAGATTTGTCAAATATGCGTCCAGTATGCGGACCGCATAATGCAAATGCGGACCGCAAATGTGACCCCTTCCATCGCAGAGTGGAACAGAGTTCTGGGCTGAATCCGTGTCTGAAATGCGACCAGAATGCAATCGCACTGTTGAAAATGCTAACCGCAAATCTGGCCTTTCTGCATCGCATAATGCAACAGAATTCTAGGTTGAGAGTTGCGACCAGAATGCGAACCGCATACCCTATTTGCGGTGGGTATGCGATCGCAAACCTGAAATTGTCAGGTACGTGTGCCACTTATTGCCAGGCCTATAAAAAGGACCCAAACCCGTCCCTCCTTCATTTTTCTGAGTCCAAGTATAGTAGAAGGCACCAAACGACCCCTCTCGAAGCCCTCGCATCAACACAACCAATTCTCTCTCTTCCAAACTCTAAATTGAAAAAGGGAAGCAAGAAACTGAAGAACTAAAGGGAACCCTAGCTGAGTTTCCTGCGAACCCACATTGAAGGCAAAACCTAGAAATTGAGGAATCGAAGAAAAGGGTTAAATAATTCACATGCAAGGTAAGTTACCACTCCCTTTCATGTAATTCTCCCTTAAGCATTCATGATAGTTGGTTGCATGCCTGTAAGAACTTATGGGAGTATGACTAGAAGCCATGAAATCTAAATAAGTAGGGTTAAGCGAAATGGGTCATGGTTATTAGGGGTTGTAAAGGAGTTGCATGTGCTGTAAATACGTTGATGAGGGTTAGGGGAGGAAGGGTGTAGAGAACCACCACATGAATTTAGGAGATTGTGGTTAATGATAGCTATCACGCGTAGTGAGTAACGATTGAACTGTCCTTTAATTATAGACTAAGGAACTGTAGCAAATTGCGTAGCTTGAGAACTGGCGCAGTAAGTACCAGGTATGTAAGACTATACCGTTCTTTCTTTTGCACGACTTCTATTGAATACAATACCACGAACGAGCCCCAAAGAATATTCTATTCTTAGAAGCTAGTGTTGCTTATATTGTTTTCCCTCTATGGAATGATTATTCTTGTTTAACGATATCAATGTTGATGGGAATCCTTGAGTCTTGTAAATGGCATGTAAAGAAAAAGGCATTCTTAATTGCACATGAAAGAAGGGATAATAAAGGCACGTCACTGAAAAGGGTCTGGAACACATGTTTATAAATGAGCTCGCAATGTATTACGTGTATATATATGTGTGTGATTGAATTGTTATGGCCGCGCCTAATGAAGGCCGGGAATGTTATGACCGCGCCTAATGAAGGCCGGGTATGTTATGACCGCGCCTGATGAAGGTCGGGTATGTTATGACCGTGCCTAGTACGGCCGGGTAAGGCATGCTATGATATGATAATGATGAGCCCACAGAGGCATATGATAACGAGCCCACAGAGGCGTACGATGACGATGAGCCCAGGGAGGCGTACGTGATTGTATGGGATAACGATTATGTAACGGTTATGGTAACAATAAATGTATATGAAAATGACAAGCCCACAGAGGCAAGAGTATAAGACGATAATAATGGTAATAAACATGTATATGGTAATGTTATAAAGGTTTTATGTTTCTATCCTGATGCTTATATCATTGCTCTTATATTGTGTTTCATGTCTTACATACTCAGTACATTATCCGTACTGACGTCCTTTATTCGTGGACGCTGCATGTCGTGCTCCAGGTCCTAATAGATTGATAGACGGAGCTCCCCCACCGCAGTAGGCTACCAGTTCAGCAGATATTAGCAAGATTCATCTTCCGGACTTGCTACAGCCTTGGTATGCATTTGTATAGGCATTGTGGGCATGTCGGGGCCCTGTTCCGACATAGGTTGCATAGTGTCTGTTCTTGTGGAGGCTCAATAGACAAATGTTGATGTATGTATGTATAGACCAGTGTTGGGTTGACTCGTGTACGGTTGTATTGCCTCTTCGGCATATATAATATGTTGTATAGTTTTGCATTGTAGCCCCGTTGGTGCACTATGTATATAAGTATGTTTATGTCATGGTATGATGTTTCCGCCTAATGTGATATTGTTCAAGACTGCATGCATATGGCAGGCTTTGTAGATAACAAAGAGAGTAAGATAGCAGATATGAGGGGTACGCCAGCGCTCTGCAAGCAGGGTATGGTGCCCTGTCGCGGCCCTCCGGTTGGGTCTTGACAGAAATTGGTATCAGAGCAAGGTCGTGTCCTAGGGGATTGTCTATGAGCCGTGTCTAGTAGGGTCTTGATTATGGGTGTGTTGCGCGCCACATTTTATAATCAGGAGGCTACCTGACATTTAGGAATGTTACCTTCTTTTGGAATCTAGATCGTGCATAGAGCTGAGTCGTAAGTGTTCATCTCTAATACTTGCCTTGTTTTCCTACAGCGATGCCTTCGGCTAGGAAGCAAGCAAATAGTGGACGGCTCGATATAAATGCCGGAGAGGGGACCAGTCAGGTGCCCCATGTGGTGGAGGGCCAAAGTGAGACGCCTTCTCACACTTCCTCTACTCCTCCTCCCCCAGAGGATATTAGAAGCCGCCCAGCTTCCCCAGTCCCTTCTTCTGATGCTATGGACCGGGACCGGAGGACTGCGGTGCAGTTGTTGACTAGCCTGGTAGCTTCCCAGGCTCGGAGGCAGAATGCCGGTACTATTGAGAGGCCGGTCAGTACGAGGGTCCGTGACTTCATCAATTTGGATCCTCCAGTGTTTACCGGGTCTGACCCTAAGGAAGACCTGCAGGATTTCATTGATCAAATACACCACACGCTGCGGGTTATGCATGCCATGTGATATCTGATGAGGGTATTAGTGTCGATACTCAAAAGATCGACGCAGTCAAGAATTGGCCAAGGCCTACTATGCCCTCAGAAGTCCGTAGCTTCTTGGGGTTAGCAGGGTATTACAGGCGGTTTGTAGAAGGATTCTCTTCTATATCGACACCATTAACTAAGCTGACCCAGAAGGCTGCCAAATTTCAGTGGACAGATGGTTGCGAGCGGAGTTTTCAAGAAATGAAAGATCGATTAACATCCGCTCCAGTCCTTGCTCTTCCCGACGGAACTGAAGGTTATGTGGCGTACTGTGATGCCTCTGGCATAGGGTTGGGATGTGTCTTGATGCAGCATGGGAGGGTAATTGCTTATGCTTCAAGACAATTGAAGAAGCATAAAAAGAACTACCCAACCCATGACTTGGAATTGGCTGCAGTAGTACATGCTTTGAAGACGTGGCGACACTATCTATATGGTGTCCATATCGACATCTACACGGACCACAAAAGTTTGCAGTACATCTTCAGTCAAAAGGAGTTAAATTTGAGACAACGACGTTGGCTAGAATTACTGAAGGACTACGACGTCGAAATATTGTATCATCCGGGCAAGGCCAATGTTGTGGTCGGCGCCCTCAGTCGTAAGTCAATGGGAAGTTTAGCACACATTGAAGCAGGTAAACGAAGTTTGACCAGAGAACTTCATCAGCTAGCCAGTATGCGAGTCAAATTGTTAGACTCCGAAGATGGAGGTATTGTTGTGCATAACACATCTGAATCATCTCTCGTAGCCGAGGTGAAAGCACGGCAATACGAAGATCCCACCTTGGTGCGATTGAAAGAGGGCATTCAACAGGGTAAGATCTCAGCTTTTGAGATTGTAGGAGATGGAACATTGAGATGCCATGGCCGATAATGTGTGCCTGATATAGCAGGATTGCGAGAGAAGATCATGAGGGAAATTCACCAATCCCAATATTCCATCCACCCCGGTTCAACTAAAATGTATCATGATGCCAAGGAGCAGTATTGGTGGAATGGCATGAAGAGATCAATTGCAAACTTCGTAGCTATCAGTGTCCTAATTGCCAACAGGTAAAAGCCAGAACATCAGAAACCTGGTGGATTGCTCCAAGATATAGAAATTCCGACTTGGAAATGGGAGGTGATTAACATGGACTTTATTGTCGGATTACCTCACTCCAAACGTAAGTTCGACTCCATCTGGGTGATAGTGGATCGGCTTACCAAGTGTGCCCATTTTCTACCAGTTAAAACAACCTACACAGCTGAAGATTATGCAAAGCTGTACATCAAGGAAATTGTTAGGCTTCATGGGGTGCCAATGTCTATTATATCAAACAGAGGAACCCAATTCACAGCTAACTTCTGGAAGTCCTCTCAGAAAGGTTTGGGTACACAAGTAACTCTCAGCACAGCCTTCCACCCGCAGACTGACGGGCAGGCTGAGCGTATCATTCAGACGTTGGAAGATATGCTGCGAGCATGTGTTCTAGACTTCCAAGGTAGTTGGGATGACTATCTTCCACTTATAGAGTTTGCCTACAATAACAGCTACCACTCCAGTATAAAAATGGCCCATATGAGGCATTGTACAGGAGGAAGTGTAGATCGCCATTGGGTGGTTCGAAGTTGGAGAAACTGAGTTGTATGGCCCGAATTTGATCCACCAAGCCGTTGAGAAAGTAAGAATGATACAGGGACGATTGAAGACAGCACAAAGTAGGCAAAAATCCTATTCTGATGTCCGACGTCGTGATTTAGAGTTTCAAGTTGGTGATTGGGTATTCCTGAAAATCTCGCCAATGAAGGGTGTCATGCGCTTTGGGAAGAGAGGTAAACTGAGCCCAAGATACATCGGTCCATACAGAATCCTTCGACGAATTGGACATGTTGCCTATGAATTTGAACTACCATCCGAAATGGAAATTGTCCATCCGGTGTTTCATGTGTCCATGTTGAGGAAATGTATCGGAGACCCTTCTTGGGTCGTCCCCATCCAAGACATACAGATTGCAGAGGATCTAACATACGAAGAGGTACCAGTGGCCATATATGACCGACAAATCTACAAGCTAAGGACAAAAGATGTAGCTTCCGTTAAAGTGCTATGGAGGAACAAAAACGTGGAAGAGATGACGAGATGAAAGCTAAATATCCGTACATGTTCCACAATGTAAATAATGATGATGCCGAAGGAACACATAATGCATTAAAAGGAGAAGCATCTGTGTGAGGTAAATAGGAACTTGAGATACTCTTCATTATTACCTTTCATTTAATGCTGGGATTCAGTGGCGTCCGAACAAAGTAAATGGAACTCGAACCCCTCTACAATATTACCTTTCATTGGATGGCGGCCTACACTGGCCTCCATACATCCCTACATTTGGGGACGAGTGTTCCTAAGGGAGGGAGAGTGTTACAACCCGTAGATTCGTACATTAAAATACACTGTGAAATAGTTTACATATAAGGACCCAAGAACCCGGAAAATAGTTTAAAGTCAAGAAAAAGAACAAAGGTGTCGCATAGCTAGATATGCGAACCGCAAAGCACAAATGCGGACCGCATATCTAGCGCCAAGATCGCAAAGTGAGACAGATTTCTGGGCTGAGATTTTGTCAAATATGCATCCAGTATGCGGACCGCATAATGCAAATGCGGACCGCAAATGTGACCCCTTCCATCGCAGAGTGGAACAGATTTCTGGGCTGAATCCGTGTCTGAAATGCGACCAGAATGCGATCACATTGTTGAAAATGCTAACCGCAAATCTGGCCCTTCTGCGTTGCATAATGCAACAGAATTCTAGGTTGAGATTTGCGACCAGAATGCGAACTGCATACCCTGTTTGCGGTGGGCATGCGATCGCAAACCTGAAATTGTCAGGTACGCGTGCCACTTATTGCCAGGCCTATAAAAGGGACCCAAACCCGTCCCTCCTTCATTTTTCTGAGTCCAAGCATAGTAGAAGGCCCCAAACGACCACTCTCGAAGACCCAACCAATTCCCTCTCTTCCAAACTCTAATTGAAAAAGGGAAGCAAGAAACTGAAGAACTAAAGGGAACCCTAGCTGAGTTTCCTGCAAACCCACAATGAAGGCAAAACCTAGAAATTGAGGAATCGAAGAAAAGGGTTAAATAATTCACATGCAAGGTAAGTTACCACTCCCTTTCATGTAATTCTCCCTTAAGCATTCATGATAGGAGGTTGCATGCCTGTAAGAACTTATGGGAGTATGACTAGAAGCCATGAAATCGAAATAAGTAGGGTTAAGCGGAATGGGTCATGGTTATTAGGGGTTGTAAATGAGTTGCATGTGCTATAAATACGTTGATGAGGGTTAGGGGAGGAAGGGTGTAGAGAACCACCACATGAATTTAGGAGATTGTGGTTAATGATAGCTATCACGCGTAGTGAGTAACGATTGAACTGTCCTTTAATTGTAGACTAAGGAACTGTAGCAAATTGCGTAGCTTTAGAACTGGAGCAGTAAGTACCAGGTATGTAAGACTATACCATTCTTTCTTTTGCACGACTCCTATTGAATACAATTCCACGAACGAGCCCCAAAGAATATTCTATTCTTAGAAGCTAGTGTTGCTTATATTGTTTTCCCTCTATGGAATGATTATTTTTGTTTCACGATATCAATGTTGATGGGAATCCTTGAGTCTTGTAAATGGCATGTAAAGAAAAAGGCATTCTTAATGGCACATGAAAGAAGGAATAATAGGCACGTCACAGAAAAGGGTCTAGAACACATGTTTATAAATGAGCTCGCAATGTATACGTGTATATATATGTGTGTGATTGAATTGTTCTGACCGCGCCTAATGAAGGCCGGGAATGTTATGACCGCGCCTAATGAAGGCCGAGTATGTTATGACCGCGCCTGATGAAGGCCGGGTATGTTATGACCGCGCCTAGTACGGCCGGGTAAGGCATGCTATGATATGATAATGATGAGCCCACAGAGGCATATGATAACAAGCCCACAGAGGCGTACGATGACGATGAGCCCAGGGAGGCGTACGTGATTGTATGAGATAACGATTATGTAATGGTTATGGTAACAATAAATGTATATGAAAATGACAAGCCCACAGAGGCAAGAGTATAAGACGATAATAATGGTAATAAACATGTATATGGTAATGTTATAAAGGTTTTATGTTTCTATCCTGATGCTTATATCATTGCTCTTATATTGTGTTTCCTGTCTTACATACTCAGTACATTATCCGTACTGACGTCCTTTATTCGTGGACGTTGCATGTCGTGCTCCAGGTCCTAATAGATTGATAGACGGAGCTCCCCCACCGCAGTAGGCTACCAGTTCAGCAGATATTAGCAAGATTCATCTTCCGGACTTGCTACAGCCTTGGTATGCATTTGTATAGGCATTGTGGGCATGTCGGGGCCCTGTTCGACATAGGTTGCATAGTGTCTGTTCTTGTAGAGGCTTAATAGACAAATGTTGATGTATGTATGTATAGACCAGTGTTGGGTTGACTCGTGTACAGTTGTATTGCCTCGTCGGCATATATAATATGCTGTATAGTTTTGCATTGTAGCCCCGTTGGCGCACTATGTATATAAGTATGTTTATGTCATGGTATGATGTTTCCGCCTAATGTGATGTTGTTCAAGACTGCATGCGTATGGCAGGCTTTGTTGATAACAAAGAGAGTAAGATAGCAGATATGAGGGGTACGCCAGCACTGTGCAAGCAGGGTCCGGTGCCCTGTCGCGGCCCTCCGGTTGGGTCGTGACACACGGTCTCCCGAGCAACGCATTGTACCTCATATCTCCTTCGATTACGCAGAACTTCGTTTCCCGAACGGTACCGGCAGTGTTTACTGGTAATGTTATTTCCCCTTTTATTGTCTTACAAGCCATGTTGAAACCATTGAGAATCTGAATTTCAGGGATAATTCGATTTGTCAACCCAAGCTGTTCGATAACCCGAGTCAACGTTGAAGTTATACTCGGACAGTCGTAGTGCTTCTCGAGGACCAGTGGTTTTCTCGAAGTTGTTTCTCGCCAATGGTCCTCGGTTATTCCGATTAAGATCGTTCCTCCTTTCTCGTCTCAGAACCTTGCTTTGCTGGAGTGGCCTTTCGGTCCCCAGGATATGGTCGATGCCTGTCTCTGCTCAATCTTGGTTCTCGATAAATATCCCTTTGAACCCTATCATGAGTTCTAATGGGGTAAGTGGATCCCGAGGGGGCTCCAAGTTGGTCATCCTCGACCCTAATCTTCAATTGATATCGGTTGTGTATATCCGCCCATGTGGTAGCCGGATATTCAATCAAGCTCTGCTTAAGCTGTTGCGAAGCCGTTGAACTTCGAGCATTGAATCCTAGGGTGAAGGCCTGTACGACCCAATCATCAGTGACCGCTGGTAGGTCCATTCGTTCCATCTGAAAACGAGATACAAATTCCCAGAGTATCTCGTTATCCATTTGCCTAACTTTAAATAAGTCCGATTTCCGTATCTCTACTTTGATAGCACCCGCATGAGCTTTCACAAAGGTATCCGCAAGCATGGCAAAAGAATCGATGGAATTCGGGGGGAAATTGTGATACTAACTCATTGCCCCCTTTGACAAGGCCTCTCCGAATTTCTTCAAGAGAACGGACTCAATTTCAACGTCTTCGAGATCATTTCCCTTTATGGCGCATGTGTACGCTGTTACATGCTCATTCGGGTCAGACGTCCCATTGTATTTGGGAATTTTCGGCATGTGAAACTTCTTCTGTATGGGTTTTGGGGCGGCGCTTGATGGGAAAGATTTCTGCACGAATTTCTTTGAATCTAAACCTTTCAATACCGGGGGTGCTCCTGGAATTTGATCCACCCTCGAATTATATGTTTCTACCTTTTTGTCATTGGCCTCAATCTTCTTCTCGCAAGACTCGACTCATCTAGTTAGTTCCTCGAGCATCTGCATGATCCCGGAGTTTGCCCTCGATCCGCCTTTGCTTGGTTCCACTATGATTGGTTCATTTTCGGGGATAATTTTCCGAGAAGGGCCGGCCTCAACCTTATTCGAAACTTGACTCTGATTTTTGCACCTGAGCAATGGCCGCTTGCTGGGCTTGCAACATGTTGAATATCATCCTGAGGCTAATCCCGTCCTCTTCGTTGTTTTGATTTGTCGAACGGTATTCTCTTCGAACACTGTTCGATGGGCCAGAAATTCGATCCACATCGACCGCCATTTGGGAATTAGCGTTGACTGGAACTTCATTACCGGGCGCCACGTTGTTGTTTTCACCCTGGTGGTCATTAGCCCCACGGTGGGCGCCAAACTGTTTACCCTTAGCTACGGATAACAATTAAATTTATACGTGGTTTTAAGGATACATGAGTTGATTTGATACAACTAAAGAACGAACAAAAATAAAGATTAAATTCAGCGAGTAAAGGAGGAAGCAAACCACAAGTATTGGGTAGCTTTATTGTGATAGATTCTTCTAAAGCAAGATATGAAGCAGATAAATTGAAAAAGTAAATAGATTATAGCCTTCTGTATATTGATCGTAGATTGGTGTGTCCCGTTTACAATAGTGCTGCCTGTTTATATAGGGAGGAAAAAGAATCCTATACAAGGTAAAAAACCTATCTACAAGGTAAGATATCCCTAGAATTAATGACTTCAACGTCTTTACTGATTTCAGCCGCGATTCCCGCTGAGATATTTACATATTATGAGATTTTCGGTCCTTCAATCACGCCAATCTGATAATTTTACCATAAGGTGTCTTACCCTGATCGGCCTCGACGATCTTGTCTCGAGCGCCTTGGCTTCGAGCTTCGTTTCGGTGGAATCCGGTCTTGGACTTCTCCTTTTTTATGCCCCGTTCTCGGCCTATCGAGTAGCGACTTCAATCGACGTTGGTCGTCGAACCCCAAAACCGACATCCCTATGCAGGCGACCAAATTCGACCCTATACAGCAGTGAATCTGATTCTTCATATTGGGTAGCAAATCTGAGCAACTTTTTGAGGCAATTTGAATTAACTTTTGAGGTTGGATAAGAGTTACTACTACATACCAAATGATTAAATTTCCTAAATAAAATAGATCTATTTCAAAAAATACTCTAGTTAATTTAGATTTTATAAACTTAAACTTTATCCCAAAATGAAAGAAAAAGAGTACATTTTCAAGAGAGGATTCTATTAGAAAAGAATATCAAAAAAAGTTTCTCCATAAAATCAGTATCTGTAACCTTAGAAATACCACAAAAAAGAGTTGTGGCTTGTTTTAGTCAAAGTAAAAATAAATGAACCACAATAAAAATTTAAAAGACATAAATGCCAATGTGAAAGAAATAAATGACAGATTATAATAAGCTTCTCAATTTAGTATAAAATATCACTATTGCCACAGCTCATAACATTCATGGTGGTAATAGGTTTAGAACTCTAATCTGTTCGTATTCATTTGAAATTATTCAAAATTGAAGAAATGTATTTTTCAAGGAATTAACTTCTTCTGAAAACTTGAAATCCAAATTAAATATTTTTAAAAAAAAAATTACAAGCCTAATTATTTGGTCTTTCTTTTCTCTATTTTAGTGGATTCCAATTTGCTCACCCCACAAAATGGAGTTCAACATTCTAAAACTACAATGACAAAAAGGGCATGAGGGATCAAAAAATTGTTGCATACCGGTATTTATCTGCTAATGTATGAGCCAGATAGAAATTTAGAAGCGGGTTATAACATAAACAGATAGCGCCACTATATTAAATGAGACAAACCAAATTCCATCAAGTAAATACCCCCTAACAGGAACCAAACAAGGGTATAAACATTGAAGTTTTACGTGCCTTCCCTGATTAAAAACTAGTACTATTCGTTTACCGTTCTTTGATGGTATCGTTGGAATAAGCCCCTTGAAAGACAGATGAAAAAGATGAACTTTCAATTCATTTAAGGACGTCTAAAAATCAGCAGAGATAGAAAAAGAAGAAGAAAATGAGTTACCATATTATATTAACAAGTAAAAATTGAGAAGGCAAATCAAGAAAGTAATACTTTAAATCTTTACCGTAACAACTTCCCACATGTGTTGTAGCTTATATTCTTGAATGTTTGCCCATGAGTGTACACGCAATAGGCACATATTACAATCACGAACCAATATACCTAAGTGTCTCGTAAATAAGGCATGATGCTGCCCAACAACCCTATAGTGGTAGAAAGTGACGCGCAACTTTTCTCTAACTTTGAGGCCTGCAACATTTTTACACCTATTCGTTCCTCTCACTTTTTTACCTTTTTCAGATTCACATGGCCCTACAATTTCAATTCAACTCAAATATAAATTCTTGTACAATAACAATAAAAAGATCTTATAACTTGAGATAATAAAATACTTATTTCACTTCTCTGAGTGCCCTGCATCTCTTCTTCTTCATGAGAAAAAGAAGTATCACCTTCCAATATTTGATCAAAACCAGGAGGCACAACATTTTCTCCAACTTTGAGTCCTGCAACATTTCTACACCTATTCGTTCCTCTCGGTTTTTTTAACTTTTCGGATTCACGTAGCCTTGCAATTTTGTGCACCCTCAAAATCGGATAACAATTAAACGTATACGCGGTTTTAAGGATATGTGATCTAATTTAATATAAAAATGAGATATCAAATTGAAATTAAAATTAATGATAAAAGATGAATACAAACCACACAAGTTGGGCAGCGTTGGCCTTGTAGGATGATCGCCCTAAGGCCAAGAAACGTTGTAATTGGAGTCGGAAATAGAATAATGAGACAATAATCACTAAAGAGATCAGTCTATTGCTATTTTTCGTGATCAGATCCAAAAGTGTTCTTACAAATAATTAGACCCTCCTATATATAGTAGGGGAATACTACTTTAGGTATAACTCCATATAAGGTACAAAACTCTTGATTTGCTTATTAAGCGGTTCCATTGATTCGTGCCGAGATTCACGCCGCGATACTCGACCCATTATGGATATTCTGGCTTTTTGTTATTTAGGTTCGATGATCTTCCCTCGAGCATGTTCGGGGTCAGGATCGATTTTGAATCACGGGCAGTGTTCTCGAGGATGGACATTCTGACCTCGTGTTCAGCTTCGATGAAACTCGGGGTCGATCTTCAACTCTTTGCATTCTGAGCCCGATCTATCATGCAATAATCGAGCCCGATTTCAACCATATACAGATAGTCCCCTCGTTTTTCGAAGAGTAATGATGAGAAACGATATGAGCCTCAGATTCTCACTATACGAGCTTCTGATTCTTACTCTGATAAGTGACGATAGACTCATGACGTAAGTGATACGAATTTTGATGATTAAAATCCGCAGGTCCTGCAAAAACTTGATCAGATCGATCAGCTTCGAACTGAGATAGATGTGCTTAAAGATGAGGCCGATGAGTGGAAAGGTAAGATGGATCGTCTGGCCTCGAAAAAAGAGGCAGCTCGAACACAACTAACTTCAGCAGAGACCTAGCTAAGAGCGGCTAGGGAAGAAGCCGAGATCCAGACTAAAAGGGCCAAGGAGCTTAAAATGGCCAAGTCGGAATCCGTCGTGATCAAAGCCGAAGCTGATGAAATGGTGGCTCGGTACAAGGCTGATGCCGAAGCGACTCAAGACCAATCAAAAAGTATGGTCGAGCATATGAAGTGGCACTCCCTTAGGCAGGCCCTTGAGGAAGTCCACACTCGAGGTTTTAACTTATCTGCGGAGATTGAGGATGCCAAGGTGTCTGAAACTGAGGCCAATTAAGAGGATGATTCCGAGGGTTCAGTCGGGTTCGAAGAATGAGAGGACCCCGAAAATCCTCATGACGAGGGGGATCCAGTCTAGATCAAGTCGCTTCTGTTCGATTTTATCCCTTTATGTGCTTAATACTGTATATCAAAGCTGCTCGGCCTTTGTAAAAATTTTTGTTTTATCGGGGCTATTCAATCCTTGTGGAAATAATTTTTGATATAGCCTTTGGGACCATCTTACAAAACTTCAATGCCTTGTTGTCTTTGTTTCCTTGTGGCCTTGGCATTTTAATTCGGGCATTGCCGAATAAGCTATGTGCCCACGAGTACTATTAACTCGAAATAGCCTTAGCATTTCAGTTCTGGCATTGCCAAATAAGCTATGTGCCCACGAGTATAATTAACTTAGAATGGCCTTAGCCTTTCAGTTCGGGTATTGCCGATGTGCCCTCGAGTACTATTAACCCGAAATGGCCTTAGCCTTTTGATTCGAGCACTGCCAAATAAGCGATGTGCCTTCGAGTGCTGTTAACTCGGAATGTCCTTAGCCTTTTAATTCGGGCAATGCCAAATAAGCTTCATACCCTCGAGTGCTGTTAACTCAAAATGGCCTTAGCCATTTAATTCGGGCGTTACCAAATAAGCTTCGTGCCCTCGAGTGTTGTTAACTCGGAACGGCCTTAGCCTTTAAAGTTTGGTGGTTTCCTAATATGTCGTATGTCCCGAGATCTAATAACCTGGACCGTCTGAGTTTATTTTTCGGATGGCAGTCCCCATGTGAGAGAGTGATTATTCGAACTCAGGTTAAGGCGGCCCTTGGGCTCATTTCCTTTAGGGGATCGGAAGCAGGGAATTCCTTGAGAAATGTAAAGGAAAAGTTTTAAAAGACAAGACGTTTGCAAAGAAGAGATTCCACTTTATTCTGCCATGTATGTGTACAAGTTTTGTGTCATGGTTCAATCAGTCTATTTGAGCACGGTTCATTTGATCGTTTGGCCCTTATATTGAATCTTATTGATCTTCATCCCTTCAATCCTGAAGCCTCTTTCCATGCTAAAGTTACCCCTCAGTACTCGGGGTTGATCGAAGACAGGCCTCGAATATTGTTGTCACTGATTCGTTACCAGCCTTCGAATCTAGGGTAGCATAATTTACTTGTTACCTTGTTAAAAACCCTACCGTAAAACCCATTTGGGACAAAACCGGTCCAAGGGAAAAAGAGTGCAAATCGTGCTTTCAGACCTAACATCCCGTATGGCCCCTTGTTTGATACCTGCAAGCGTTATTTCGTAATGCAAATAAAAGGAAAAATAAAGAACAGGGTCGTACCTTAGCAGTAATACCGCTTTAAGTGAGTTATATTTCAGTTGTTAGGTAGTTGTTTTTCATCCATCGTTCTGAGCTTGTAGGATCCCTTTCTGGTGATTTTAATGATACAATAAGGTCCTTCCCAGTTTTGTCCCAGCTTTCCCTCGTTCGAACTCCGTGTGTTCGGCGTGACCTTTCTTAGTACTAAGTCCCCGACGTTGAAATATCGAAGGTTGGCCCTTCTGTTGTAATACCTCTTGATCTTTTGCTTTTGAGCAGCTAACCGAACAAGGGCGGCTTCGCGTCTCATCTAACAGCTCTAAGTTCGTATTCATGGCTTCGTGGTTCGATTCCTCCGTTGCATATCGGAATCTGATACTTGGCTCCCCGACCTCGACCGATATCAAAGCTTCGGTGCCATAAACAAGAGAGAATGGGGTGGCCTCGGTGCTAGATTTTGCGATCGTACAGTATGCCCATAGGACTTCGGGTAATATTTCCTTCCATCTCCCTTTGGCGTCGGTTAACCTCTTTTTGAGGTTTTGGAATATGGTTTTGTTGGTAGATTCGGCTTGTCCATTCCCACTAGGGTGGTAGGGTGTCGATAGGATCTCTTTGATCTTGTGATCTTCGAGGAATTTGGTTACTTTGCTACCGATGAATTCCTTCCCATTGTCGCATACGATCTCGACTGACATTCCAAATCGGCATATGATGTGATCCCAAACGAAATCGATGACTTCTTTTTCCCTAACCTTCTCTAAGGCCTGAGCTTCCACCCATTTAGAAAAATAGTCAATCATAAATAGTATAAATTGAGCTTTACCTAGTGCTCACGGAAGAGGGCCAACAATGTTCATCCCTCACTTCATGAACGGCCATGGTGATAAAACTGAGTGGAGCATCTCCCGGGGTCTATGAATCATCGGGGTGTGCCTTTGGCATTCATCATATTTTCAAACGACTTCCTTTACGTCTTTTTCCATATCGACCCAATAATAACCGGCTCTAATTATTTTTCGAATCAATGACTCGGCGCCTGAATGGTTTCCGCAGGTACCCTCGTGGATTTCCCTCAAAATATACTGAGTATTACCCAGTCCCAAACATATCGCGAGTGGGCCACCAAATGTTCTTCTGAACAAGATTCTGTCTTCGAACAAGCTAAGTCGGGCCGCCTTTGTATGCTGGGCCCTCGACTCTTTTGGATTCGAGGGCAGCTTACCGAAGCTGAGATATTCTAAGTATTTGTTCCTCAATTCCCAAGCTAGGCTCGTTGAGTTGATCTCACCGTGGCCTTCCTTCACTGCTTACCTCATAAGTTGTACGACTTTTCTCGAGTCGAATTCGTCGTCTTCGATCGATGTACCCAAGCTAGCGAGGGCATCGGCCTCGCTGTTTTGATCCCGAGGTATATGTTGTAAGGTCCATTATTTGAACCGATGTAATGTCACTTTGCAGTTTGTCTAAGTACCTTTACATCCGTTCCTCTCTGACCTCGAACGTTCCATTTACTTGATTTACCACAAGAAGGGAGTCGCACTTGGCTTTGATCACTTCCACTTCCAAGTCTCTTAGCTAGTTCTAGGCCTGCAGTCATGGCTTCATATTCGGCCTCGTTGTTAGACAATTTCACAATCTTAGTAGATTGTCTAATTATATTACCTGTTGATGGCTTCAATACGATGCCATGCCCAGACCCCCTTGCGTTCGAGGCACCGTTTGTGAAGAGGGTCCATATTCCCGAGGACGTTCTTGAGTCAACTAACAATTCTTTTTCGACCTGGGGTATTAGGGTTGGTGTGAAATCGGCCACGAAATCTGCCAACACCTGAGATTTAATGGCAGTCTGAGGTCGATACTTTATGCCGTACCCACTTATTTCTATGACCCATTTGGCCAGTCGGCCCGAGAGCTCGGGCTTATGCATAACATTCCTCAATGGGTAAGTCATTACGACATATATGGGATGACATTGGAAGTACGGTTTCATTTTCCTAGAGGCACTTAACAAAGCGAGCACCAGTTTTTCTAGGTGGTGGTACCTAGTTTCGGCTTCGCCTAAGGTTCTGCTAACATAGTAAATTGAAAATATGCGTACCTTGTTCTTCCCGAACTAGGACTCTGCTTACCGCTATCTCCGAGACCGCCAAGTAAAGGAATAGTTGTTCATCCGCCTTTGGTGTATGAAGCAATGGCGGGCTCGATAAGTCCCTTTTAAGTTCTTCCAAAGCTTGCTGGCATTCTGGGGTCCATGAAAAGTTATTCTTCTTTTTCAATAGTGCGAAGAACCGGTAGCTTTTATCAGACGACCTCGAAATAAATTGTCCCAAAGCAGCTATTCGCCCAGTCAACTTTTGCACGGCTTTCACATTGTCTACGACCGTGATATCTTCGATAGCTTTGATCTTTACAAGGTTGATTTTGATTCCCCAATTTGACACCACGAATCCGAGGAATTTACTCGACCCTACTCCAAACGCGTATTTTTCCGGGTTCAACTTCATGTTGTACCACTTCAGTATACTAAATGTTTCCTACAAATGTCTTAAATAGTTCTCTGCTCGAAGGGACTTAACTAACATTTTGTCAATATAAACCTCCATTGACCTCCCTAATTGTTTCTCGAACATTCGGTTTACTAGGCATTGGTATGTGGCACCATCATTTTTTAACCCAAATGGCATTACATTATAACAGTATGTGCCATATTTAGTGATGAAGGAAGTTTTTTCCTGATCACCTGGGTCCATCCGTATTTGTTGTATCCGGAATATGCATCGAGAAAACTAAATGTCTCGTAGCCAGCAGTAGCATCGATCATACGGTCAATGTTGAGCAAGGGAAAAAAGTCTTTAGGACATGCTTTATTCAAGTCTTTGTAATCTACATACATTCTTAATTTATTCCCTTTCTTAGGGACTACCACTATGTTAACCAACAAATCTGGGTGTTTGACCTCCGGAATAGACCCTATCTTTAAAAGTTTAGTTACCTCATCCTTATTGAAAGCATGTTTGATTTCTGACTGGGACATCCTTTTTTGTTTAACCGGATGGAACTTCAGATCCAGGCTCAGGTTGTGAATGGTTATCTCCGATGGGATGCCTATCATATCGAGGTGGGACCAAGAGAAACAGTCTTCGTTACTTGTAAGAAATTGGATAAGTTTTGTCCTAAGCTCGGGCTCAGCCCCGTGCCCACGTATACCTTTTGATCAGGCAAGTCCTCTCGCAACATGGCTTGTTCCAATTCCTCGATCGTCGATTTAGTGGCATCAAAATTATTAAGGGTGATAAAAGATCTGGGAATCCCATAATCATCATCCTCGACATACGCTTGTCTTCCGAAGGCGGTATCCATGATTGTTGTTTCGTCCTGTCTTCGATCACTTGGTTTGGAACCGTTGGTGCTGGCGTCACCTCTTCGACCGCGAATATTTCTTTTGCGGCCGGTCGCTCCCCGTAGACCGGTTTAACTCCATTAGGCGTCATAGAATTCAACGCCTGGTGCAGCGTCGAAGGCACCACCGTCATGTCGTGGATCCACGGTCTACCGAATAGAGCGTTGTACCTTATGTCCCCTTTGATCACACAGAACTTTGTTTCTTAAATGGTTCTAGCGGTATTTATTGGTAACGTTATCTCACCCTTAGTGGTCTCACATGCTATGTTGAATTCGTTAAGAACTCAGACTGTAGGAACGATCTGGTCTAGCAGGCCGAGTTGTTCCATGACACTTGATCGAATGATGTTGGCCGAGCTACCTGGATCGATTAACACACGTGTAACTCTAATTTTATGTACGAGTACAAATATTATTAGTGCGTCATTGTGGGGCTGTACAATCCCTTCCGCGTCCTCGTCATTGAAAGATAAAGTTCCCTTCGGCATGTAATCCCGAGTCCGTTTCTCCCTAGTAATGGATATTTTGGTGCGTTTCAACATCGGCCCCTGAGGGGTATCAACTCCATCGATGATCATGTTGATGATGTGTTGAGGTTCTTCTTGCCCCGTCCGTTTGTCAGAATTCCTGTTCTGAAAATGATTTTTGGCTCGGTCGCTCAGGAATTCTCGAAGATGTCCGTTATTGAGTAGCCCGGCTACTTCCTTTCTCAGTTGCCGACAATCTTCCGTTCTGTGACCGTGAGTGCCATGATATTTTCACATTTGGTTAAGATCCCTTTGGGTCGGATCGGATTGTAGTGGTCGAGGCCATTTAGTATCTTTGATGCGACCGATAGGCAATACAATAGTGGCAGCATCGACATTAATATTGTACTTCGATAGCCGCGGTGCTTCTTTATGCCCGATGGGCCTTTCAAAGCTACTTTTGGTCATGTGTCCCAGGCTGCTCTAGCCTCGGTCATTTTTCCTTTCATTTCATAGGGAGTTCTGCCCGGATACTTCGATTTTTTTGTCCTCGTGATATGGCTGATGTCGATCTTTGTTCGATCTTGGTTCGCGATCAATATCCCTCCTGACTCTGTCAAGAGCTCTAACGGGATAAATGGATCCCGAAGGGGCCCAGAGCTGATCGTCTTCGACTCTGATTTTCGACTGGTACCGGTTATGTATGTCAGCCCATGTAACAACCGGGTATTATTAAGTTCTGCTTTAGTTTCTGCGAAGCCATTGAGCTTCGAATATTGAGTCCCTGAGTGAAATATTGAACAGCCCAATTGTCAATGACTGGCGGCAGATCCATCCATTCCATTTGAAACCGGGACACGAACTCTCTGAGCATCTCGTTATCCTTTTATTGACTTTGAAAGGGTCCGATTTTCTCGTTTTGACCTTGATAGCACCCCCGTGCGCCTTCATAAAAGAATCTGCAAGCATAGCAAATGAGTCAATAGAATTAGGAGGTAAGTTGTGATACCATATCATGGCTCCCTTTGATAAGGTCTCCCTAAATTTCTTCAACAGAACGGATTCTATCTCATCATCCTCCAGGTCATTCCCTTTTATAGCATATGTATACGAGGTTACATGCTCATTCGGGTGGGTCATTCCATTATACTTGGGTATTTCGGGCCTATGAAATTTCTTAGGGATCGGCTTCGGAGCCGCGCTCTGTAGAAAAGGGTTTTGCACGAATTTCCTGGAATCTAGGCCTTTTAACACCGAGGGTGCCCCTGAGATTTGGTCTACCCTGGAGTTGTAAGTTTTCACCTTTTTGTCATTTGCCTCGATCTTTTTCTCCCCTGATTCTATCCGTTTTGTCAGCTCCTCGAGCATCTTCATAATTTCGGGGTTTGCCCCCGATTCATATTCATTCGACCTTCCTACGATTGGTTCATCCCTGCGGGTAATTTTCTGGGAAGGGCCGGGCTCAAGCCTGTTCGGGATTTAGCTTTGGTTTTGTAACGGAGCTATGGTCGTATGTTGAGCCTATAACATTTTGAAGATCATCCGGAGGCTGATCCCGTCCCTTTCAACGTTTTGGGGGTTTCGAGTTACTAATCGGACTTCTCTATGAATGCTATTTGAGGGGTCAGTAGGCAGATCTACATCAACTGCCACGTGTGAATCAACGTCAATCGGGATCTCATTACCGGGCGTTATGTTATTTTTTTTGCCTTGGTGATCGGATTTGTTGTCAACGTGCGGAGGTACCGATTGAGAGTTTGACATTTATGTATTATAGCCTGGAATCAAAGACACTTCAAAGAGCAAGTGTGAAGCAGTGTGTGTGTTATGGAGATTTGTATCAAATAATCACTGTTATCCTTAGCCCCACGGTGGGCGCCAAACTATTTACCCTCAAAATCGAATAACATTTGAATTTTTACGCGGTTTTAAGGATAGATGATCTAATTCGAAATTAAAATTAATGATAAAAGATGAATGCAGACCACACAAGTTGGGCAGCATTGACCATGTAGAATGATCGCCCTTAGGCCAAGAAACGTTGTAATTGGAGTCGGAAATAGAATAATGAGACAATAATAACTAAAGAGATCAGTCTATTGCTATTTTTTGTGATCAGATCCAAAAGTGTACTTACAAATAATTAGACCCTCCTTTATATAGTAGGGGAATCCTACTTTAGGTACAACCCTATATGAGGTAAAAAATCTCCTGATTTCTAATTAAGCGGTTCCATTGATTCGTGCCGAGATTCACGCCGCGATGTTCGACCCATTAAAGATATTCTTGCTTTCCATTATTAGGTTCGACGATATTCCCTCGAGCATGTTCGAGGTTAGGATCGGCTCCGAATCATGGGCTCAGTATTCTCGAAGACGGACATTCTGACCTCGTGTTCAGTCGATGAAACTCGGGGTCGATCTTCAACCCTTCGCGTTCCGAGCCCGATCTATCGTGCAATAATCGAGTCCGATTTCGACTGTATACAAAATTCCAATTTAAGTCAAATATAAAAATAGTTCTTATACAATAAAAACAAAGAAATCTTATAGCTTGAGATAATAAAATACTTATTTCACTTCTCTGAGTGCCCAGCATCTCTGCATCTTCATGAGGAAAGGAAGTATCACCTTCCAATATTTGATCAAAACCAGGAGGCGCAACATTTTCTCCAACTTTGAGTCCTGCAATATTTTTACACCTATTCATTCCTCTTAGTTTTTTTTACCTTTTCAGATTCACATAGCCCTGCAAATTTCAATTGAAGTCAAATATAAAAATAGTTCTTATACAATAAAAACAAAAAAAATTTATAGCTTGAGAAAATGCTTATTTCATTTCTCTGAGTGCCCAGCATCTCTTCTTCTTCATGAGTAAAGGAAGTATCCCCTTCCTATATTTTATCAAAACCAAGAGGCACAACATTTTCTCCAACTTTGAGCCCTGTAATATTTTTAGACCTATTCGTTCCTCTCAATTTTTTTACCTTTTCAAATTCATATAGCCCTGCAAATTTCAATCTAAGTCAAATATAAAAATCGTTCTTATACAATAAAAATAAAAAATCTTATAGCTTGAGTTAATAAAATACTTATTTCACTTCTCTTTGTGCCCATTATCTCTTCTTCTTCATGAGGAAAGAAAGTATCACCTTCCAATATTTGATCAAAACCAGGAGGTGCAAGACCATCAGTATGGGTTAGCTTATTTAGATCATAAGCTAATATATTAAAAGCTTTACTTTTGCCAATCAAACCTCGTTGTTCAGTATTTACTCTGACAAAACTCAATGCTCTAAAGCTTTGCCCTCGTCCTCTTACTAAGGTACTAGGTGGAACGTACACATGCTTAATAGAATTCGAACTTAATTCCATTTTAAACTTCTGATATTTTTATGGATTCATATCAACCTAGCATAAAAAAATTGAGTAACATATGTCTATCATGTCAGTTTTTTCATATATGAACATATCAAGGTCTTTGAAAGAAGTTAGGAAGCTAGATGGCCATAGACAACAGTAATAAAGATAATTTACAGAAACATGACGCATATAAATATGGAGATAAATAAATATTTAGCAAGTCAGGTTCATCATATAAGAATATATAACCAGTTAAGAGAAAATCCACTGGTGTAGTTTTAAAAACCTTTTTTGAACTTGTAAATCAAATGGAATCTAGTACGAAACTTTTCTTTTCACAAGGGAGTTGCCTAATTAACTAAAGGAGTTGATAAATATCCAAACCTTCATGAGTTCTTTTCTTTTTCAGTTGTGAAGAATTATCTAACTCCTCTAAATCATCAATATTTTCTTGCAAAATCTCATAAGTATCACGAGGTTGAATCTTTCGTACAACATGTCAACCTTTATTGGAAAGATCGTCAACGTAAAAAACTTGTGATGCTTGATTGGCTAATACAAAAGGCTCAGTTGTTTTCAGAAATCGTTGGTGGTTAACACTTACAAAGCCATATTCATCTATTTTAACTCCCGTTTCTTGGTCATACACATCAAACCACGTACATCGAAATAAAACTATTCTTCCTCCACCAATAAATTGTAATTCTAGTATATCTATCAGTTCTCCATAATAATCAATGTTCTTATTTTCTTCATCTGTCTCTCCAGCTACAACCACCCCGCAGTTCTGAGTTCTCAAGCCTTTATCATAATCTTGCACGTGAAACCTATATCCATTAATAAGGTAGCCACGATGACTTGTCACGTATGTCGTGGGACCAAGTGACAATGAGAGTAAATCTATCATGTTCTTACTATTATTGCATTTGTGTAATCCTGCAACCTATCAAGATCAAGCATATAGTTTAGCAAATAATATTACATACTTGGTTTGAAAAATATTAATATTAACTAGTACTCACATTTTCTTTTAACCAACTAATAAGTTGCCTATCAGAATTTTCTTGAGAGGTATCAACTGAAGTTAGCGGAAACTCTCTACAAATAATTAAAGTATAAAAATATGTCCTTTTAATGAAAAAAACTCCCTACCATATTTGAGATCATAGATCATGTTCCCAGTGTGGTCACTATGGAGCACAATCAAGAGCTGATAAGACAACCTACAAAAAAGGAAGTCAAGTATGTTGTGTTAGGCCTAAATGGGAAAAGTGCAGGAGGACCTGAAGGATTAACTGAAAAGTTCTTTCATTGCTGCTAGGAGATCATAGGAGATGATATATATGCTATGGTGAGGGACATTTTCAATCGCCAGGAACTACCTAAGTTCATCACTCACACAAATCTAGTGTTGTTGCCTAAGAAAAATGAAGTGGTAACGTATTTTGATATGAGAGCTATAAGTCTTAGAAACTTCATCATCAAGGTGTTCTCAAGGGTTATTTACGAAAGAGTAGTCAATTTATTACCAATACTTATATAAGATGAACAGGCTAAATTTGTTAAAGAGAGGAGTATTGTGGAGAATGTGCTATTGACTCAAGAAATAATAACTGATATTCGACTAAGAACAAGGGTAGGACTAAGAATGTGGTGATTAAGTTAGACATAAACAAAGCATATAATAGACTATCTTGGCTATTCTTGACTAAAATGTTGAGAAAAATGAGCTTCTATCACTACTAGAAATTAAACCTATTGCATCGATTATTTAGCAAAAGTTATGTAACCCTTGTGATAGATGGTCTATTACAAGGGTTACAATCGTCGCAATAACTTCTTGGGCCTATTAAGACAGTATTAAAACTAAACTGTCGCAGTAGTACCATAGCCGTCGCTGTAGAGCTGTCTATGGAGACACTCTGGTAAAATAACTCTGTGGGGACGGTTCTTTCTAAAAAATATTATTGGAACGATTTAATTTCCCTCTAATAATTTCACTGAACTCGCGAATGCTCTTTTTATAATTTAAAAGTAATTCCAAAATCGAAAGTATACATATCAAAAAAGTGGTCTTCTTACGCCTTTCTCTTCATTGAGAACTTCATGAGAATATTCCTCCAGTGAATTGAAGGCTTCTTCAAACCCTTATCCGGCCACAATAGGTGTGCATGATTCTCTCTCCTCCATGGCTTAAAAGTTCTCTGTCTCTAGATTTACCATTCAAGGGTTCTTGGAAAAGCTTACAAAATACACAAATGGGTTTCTATGAACTCATTGTTTTTTGTTCTTATTTATGTTTGATGTTCAATTTTAGTGTGGTTTAAAGTTTGTATCTCAAACTTGGTGAGGATTTGAGAACTCCGTGAAAAATTCTGTGATAAAAAATTAAAGAAGATTGCTTAAATTTGGGGTTTTAGTAAAATTGGTGTTTGAGAACCTGGGTTTCAATTCTTTGAGCCAAAAGTTTATTCAAATTTGATTTTGTACTAAATATTGAGTTTACTGCTGTTTGGAAGGAAATTAAAATGACAAATACCCTTCAAAACTCCATCGTTGAGGTCGACAAAGTTCAAAACTTAAATAGAGAAATTCAAAGTTGGGAGAGTTAGAAAAAATTGTTGTTTATATCTTGGGATTTCACTTTTTTGGTTGGTTTTCTTGTGATTCGGCTCTTGTGTTCTAAAATTGGTGTTGAGGGGTATGTTTGAGATATGTACTGTATGTGTGTTTTCCCGTAGAACTGTTCCATTTGGAAGGAAAGATTTTATTTTCTTATCTTAATGATTGGTGTGATTGGAGAAGAGAAAAGTATGTTAATATTAATCTTATTAGTGTTAATTTTAAACCTCTGGCTGCAACTTTGTGTATGAAAATGCTAGCTTTTCCTCATAAGAAAGAATGAACAAGTTTTAGGTACCGATGTACTTTTTGTCCTCTATTCAATTCATGATTTTACACTGTGATTAGTAGCGGCCTTAAAATGGAAAATAGTTCATGGAAGTATTACGAGAAAGAAATTATTAGCTGATGTGATACGTACATATGGCATTTTTATGTATCAACATTAACTTTTCAATTGTGAGCTAGAAATTTTAAGGCCTGGAAAATGAGTAAATTTGAACTTCCATTGTGTTTTTATCAGAGTGTAGTATTCAATTGTCTAATTGTTTATAAGTGCAGATAAGTTGTACTACTTCTATGCTGATACATGGGTGATTAGATTTTATCTCAATATTGAACAGAGAAATGTGGGAAGTTCGGTTTTGTCTATACTTCAATCTTTTTTGTGTCTCTATCTAATTCTTACCGACCAAAAATAACCAAAACGAAATCTGAAAGTAAATCATGCTACTTTATTGTTGTTTTAAATTTTGACTGATGTATATTACTTTTAAAAAGGAACTGATGAATGCAATCTCAAACTTTTGCAGCTCACTAAAAATGGTGTGGTCGTAATATCCAATATCATAGTGTGTAGATGATTCGCCTTAAAGCTTCAGCATCTCTTCAAGCTACTGTGAAAGACTCTACAACTAGTTTCTTGTCACCTTGATTGGCTTGTTTTTGTGAACTTAGAGGAGCCTCTATCAATTCAGGTAACTTGACGTTGTCTACATGGATCTTATTTCTTGTTCTTGAAAATTCTCATATTTTTTCCTTGATATATTTTGTGACTTACTAGTTTAGCTATGTCAAATTGTTGGTGAAAGGCATATGTGTATAGCTATGTCAAATTTTAGTGTCATCCAGTTTTGCAATAAAAATTTATAACTAGTTTGAAAAAGCAGACTTGAATAATTATTTATTATTGGTTTGATGGTACATATCGGAGCAAAACATACTGAAACATAGTATTTCTGATTAAAAGAAACAACATAATGTAATTTTGTATATCTGCTAAAATTTTCTACCGCCCAAATAGAATATCATGGATTGCTTTGGCATAGTATTAGGAGATCTTTTGATGAATTTGAACAAGAAAAAGTAAAACTTTTTACTTTTGTTGACCACGATAAATAGTTCCATGAACTGTAACTTGAAAAGAACGGAGTACTACTTGCGTAATAACTAACAAAAATATTCATGTTACTACAGCCAAATTCACTTAGGGGTCGTTTGGTATGAACACAAGTAATGCAGGGATTAGTAATGCAGGGATTACTAGGGATTAGTAATGCATAGATTAGTAATGCTGGGATTGTAGTGGTGGGATTATTTTTTATCAAGTGTTTGGTTCATTGTATTAAAAATTAATTATGCAATGTATAAGTCTAGATTTAGTAATTTTAAGTCTTATCCATGTATAGCTAATCCATGGATTAGTAATCCCTTCCTTTCCTTGGTATTAGTTAATCCCTCATATGAGAACCAAACATGGTATTTGACGGATTAAATTTTTATACGGGAATTATTTTGCTTAATACGGCCTACCAAACGACCCCTTAGTCTCAAGATAAAAAATGTGCTAGCAGCATGTTCCATTTCTGATGCTTTTGGGGTTTTGATTATATGCCTAAGAGGAATGATGTTACTTGGAGTTCAATGGTTGCTGGGTATGTCCAAAATGGGCTATATGAGGAAGCTATACTGTTAGGCTACAAAAATAGGGGGTCGATCATAACCAGTTTACGCTTTCTTCTATTATATCTGCTTGTGCTGCATTGTTAGAAGGGAACCAGGTGTCTGATATAGTCCGAAAAACTGGTTTTGGTACCAATCTTTACGTGGCTTCCTCTCTTGTAGACTTATATTGGCTTTAACTAATTAGGTTAAAGAAAGAATGTGCGTTTGAATTATATGGGAAGTTGGTCATTCTAAATGTCCTCCCATTTGTCTTATATGAAATAAAGCTACATATAATAATGTACACAACCTCATTAAATATTATATTCGAATTTAATTTATGATAGCTCTTAACAGTTTGTTTGGAGTTTTCTCTTTTCTTTTTAATCTTTTTTCCTACCCTCTAAATATTGTTATGCCTTTTAAATTTGTAGGTGAAGCAAATGAACAAATGTGAGATGAAAGCAGTGAAGACCTTACTTAAAGAGCATTGGTTGATCTACACCTTCAGATGTTCTAGGACTGTTCTTATTTTTGAATATTTTGCAAACTTATATGTATGCTAACTCTTGAATTGTTAGCCAATATTTTATATTTTCTCTTATATATAGATAATACTAGTTGGATATTTTGGATTATGATTTTATTGATGAATATAGTTTCCTTTCATGGTTTGTATAGATTTCAGCAGATTATATTTTACTCCATTACAATAGCTCGTAAAAATTATTGCAATAGCTCAAAAAATCGTTGCAATAGTTTGAAGTAACTGTTACAATAGCTTGTAATGACCATTGTAATAGCTCTAATAACCGTTGCAATAAATAAGCTAAACTATATCAACAAACTATTCCAATAGGTCTATTCCATCGGTTTTGTGCCGTTACAGTAGTCGTATTGCAATGGTTCATAATCGTTGCGACAATTTTTAATAATTGTTATAGTATACTGCAATAATACCATTGCGGTAGATACAACTACCACGGCTCCGAAACCGTTGCAAAAAACCGTTGCAATAGACCAATTGCAACGCCTTAACTTGGAACAGAGCCCAAACCGTCGCAATAGGACTATTGCAACGGTTTCTCTATCTTTGGCAATGGTTTTACTGATGTTGCCATAGGCCTGTATTCTACTAGTGTGTGAGAGATTCATTGGGATTATCTATGGCATTGTTGCAAACAATTGGTACTCCGTTTTGATTAATGACCAGCCTTATGGTTTCTTCTAATCCATTAGAGGAGTTAAGCAAGGTGACCCTTTATCACCTACACTGTTCATTCTTGCTGCTGAGGCATTATCAAGGGGATTGAATGCACTTCACTTGAATCCTTACTTCCGTGGGTTTGGGTTACCAAAATTGAGTCCAAAGATCAATCATCTTGCCTATGCAGATGATACCATAATCTTTTCATCCTCATATGAAACTTCACTGCATTGATCATGGAGGTCTTAAATGCTTATGAGATGGCTTATGGGAAGTTGATCAATAAAGCTAAATCAGCAGTATTTATGCATCATTCTGCAAGCAGTGCAGTGGTGAATAAGGTCCAGAGGATCACAGGGATAGGTAAGCAGCAATTCCCCTTCACATATCATGGTTGTCCTATATTTTATGCAAGAAGGATAGTGGACTACTATCATGGACTCATTAACAAAATACTGAAAAAACTACAATCGTGCAAAGGGAAATCGCTTTCTATTGGTGGTCGAGCAATTTTGATAACATATGTGTTGCAAAGCATGCCAATACATCTGCTGTCAGCAGTGAACCCTCCCTCATGTGTCATTAATAAAATGCAAAATATGTTTACAATGTTTTTCTGGAGTAATAAAGTAGGTGGTAAAGGAATGCACCGGCTTCCTGGGATACATTTAGCTTACCATGTAAAAAAGGAGGGATAGGGTTTAGATCACTACATGATATCTCTAAAGCTTTATTTTGTAAACTGTGGTGGAATTTTAGAACTAAACCTACCTTACGGAGTTCTTTCCTGAGTCAAAAATACTGCAAGAAATTAAATGCTATGGTAGTACAATGGAGAAGTGGATCACATGTCTGGAGAATGATGTTATAATGTAGAGATAATATTGAACATCAAATAATATGGCAACCAAGAATGGGCTCCTCACTTTCTGGTTTGACAATTGGACATGATTAGGGGCATTGTACTTTGTTACTCCTCAAGATTTCTATTGTGATGAAGATATAAATAATGTGTACGGTGTGGTGGAGGAAGGAGAATGGTTTGAGGATAGGATTAGGACCATATTACCTCATGATCGTGCAACTCATATCATTGACAATATTAAGCCTCCAGTAATGTTTGATGAACTAGATTGACCTTATTGATGTTGGAGATTAGAGCCAACTTCACAGTTAAATCTGCTTGGAAATATACTAGGAGGAGAAGGGAGCCCGGGATTGCATTTAAAAACATGTGGGTGAAAGGGCTGCCTTATAAAATTGCTTTCTTGATGTAGAAAGTTTGAAAAGCTAGGCTACCACTTGATGATCACTTCAGAAGGTGGGGTTATTTCATGCCATTGAGGTGTTGGTGTTATCGAAGTCCAAAAGAAGAGACATTAGAAGAGACATTAGAAGAGACATTAGTACATTCTTTTATAGATCATATGCAACTCGCAATGTGTGGTACTACTTTCTATCAAATGCAGGATGTGGTACTACTTTCTCTCAAATGCAGGAATAGCAATGGAAGGACTCTCCTTACAATAAGCAATTACTAAGTGCTGAACTGTTCAAGTAGTACCAATACTTAAACCTATATTTCATGCACTGCCCTCTATTATTTTGTGAGAAATTTGGAAAAGGAGGAATAGTTATAAGCATGGGAAAGCAGTGTCAATTAGTAGAGTTATATACCAGATATCATCTATATTGTAAGATTTAGTCAAGGTGAGGAAGCCAAGCCTGTAGAATGTTCCACACAGATGGCCAGATTTACTGCATATGATGGAGAACTACACTCCATCTCTAAAGGTGACCAAAGTGCTGTGGGAACTTCCTTCACAAGTGTGGATAAAAGTCAATACGGATGGGGAATCAAGAGGTAACCCTAGACAGAAGCTCAATTCGTTTTGTGCTAAGGGATGAAGAAGGAGATGTAAGGTTTGCACTAGGAAAGGAGATACAGGAGGTTACCATTGAAGTTGAAATAATTGCTATTCTAGAAGCCTTGAAATACTGTATGCAACAAGGCTACACGCAGATATGGATGCAGTAAAAAGTGTTGTTGAAGGAACTTGGATTACACCATGGACAGTGGTTGCACATGTGGAGGAAATAATGGGCATCATGGAGAGATATAATGTCAGAATCACACACATCATGAGGGAGGGTAATAAACTAGCTGGCTACCTAGCTAACTATGCCCTCGATAATGGTTACATTATAGTGCATGAATTTGATAAATTTGAGGGGCAAGGTAGAGGGATTGTGAATAGCTATAAAATACAATATCCATACCTAAGAGTAAGAGTTTCAAGGAGTTAGGAGGTGAGGAGGAAAGTAGTAGTAGGGGCATGGAGAAGGCTGGATTCATTATTTGGGTCATCATGTTCAAGTCCTTATGGAGGAGAGCATGGTGATCATTCTTTTTACTAACTTTGTGTTATGTTTTGCAGGAGATACTACTGTAGACATGCCTTACAATTTAATAATTCAATGGGTGGTATTAGCACTTTGTTCTCATTCATCTGAACAAGTGTTAATGGTAAACACAAGCATAAAATCAATATTCCAAAGGATGATACTAGGTATTGGCAGTGCTGTTATCACATGCAGCACACAGTTCTTAAATGCAGGAACAAACTAGAAGCAGATATGGAATGGCAACAATGTCACATGTTCTTAAATGCAGGAGCTGCCTAATGTCCAGAATTTTTGTCAACGAAACTATGAAAGGTATGTTAATTTGGAGCACAAAAATGTTTATAATCAATGCATTGTGGAACGAGAGCCCAATGCAGTTCATTAATACAACATTTCTGCATTGGTTTCAAGCAAAGGTCTCATTGGATAGCAGCTGGTGGTCACAAGATTCTTAGTGCAAAAAGTTCATGCGCATCTTTCTCCAAATGGAGATGCGTATGGATTGGGTAATTTGTATGACTATGCAGGCATTAAGTCGTATAACATACATTATGAGGAAATGCTTTTTTGTTAAGGTTAGGCTGTGGATAGGTACAAATTCACAAGAAGAAGATATTCACAAGAGTACTGGGACGTCCTTCGTTTGGACAAGGCTTTGTGCAACCTGTGAACCACAGTTTTGGCAACCCAAGTTCACAATGGTGGAGCTTCTGCCCAGTAGTTTGGCAAGGAGTATAGCAGTGTCGTTCAAAAGGAAAAAAAAATGCTTTGGAAGCTTTGGGCTCTCACAATATTTGCATCCATGTGGCTAGTTTCTGCAAGTTCTCTACTACTTAGATAGCTCTTATTTATACTCATCTCTTAGTTCAATATGTAATATCAATTTTGGTACTACTTACTAAAGTTGGTAGTAGGAGCTATGTACTTATCATGTCATATTATTTTACACTAGACTTCATGTTACTTAGTGTTTATTTTGATTATTATATATAAAAACTATCCCAGTCACATTGCCTAGTGGATTTTGCTAAAAACCTCCAAATCAATATCCTGACATACGCCTAAGTTCAAGATAACCATACGAAACTATTGGAACAATCAAACTCCATTCCAGAGTCGTCTCCATAAAAGTCAAACTTCGGTTAACTCTTTCAACTTAAGCCTTCAACCTTGGGACTAAGTGTCCCAACTCATTCTGAAACATCCTCAAAACCAAACCAACCAACCCAACAAGTCACATAACTACAAATGAACATAGAAGAAGTGATAAATAGGGTAACATGGCTACAATACTCAAAATGACCTGCCAGGTACTTACATTCTTCCCCTCTTAAACAACATTCGTCCTCGAAAGGGTCCAGAATCATACTTGGAGTCTCAAATAGGTGTGGATATTTACTCTACATCTCATACTCGGTCTAGCATGTAGCCTCCTTGCCTGGCTGACCTCTCCATTGCACCTTCACCGAAGTTATATTCTTTGACCACAACTTCCAAACCTGCTGGCCCAAAATAGCCACCGGCTCCACATCATAAGTCAAATTCCCATCTAACTGAACCGTGCTGAAGTCTAAAACATGTGACGGATCACCATAATACTTCTAACATAAAAACATAAAACACTGGCTGAACACTCAATAGTCTAGGTGGAAAAGAATGTCTGCAAGCCACCTCCCCAACTTTCTTAAGCACCTCAAAGAGGCCAATATACTAGGGCTCAACTTGCCCTTCTTCCCGAACCTCATCACACCTTTCATAGGTGAAACTCTTAGCAACACCTTCTTACCCACCAAATATGCAACAACAAGAACCTTCCAATCATCATAACTCTTCTGACTGGACTGCGCTGTACGGAATCGCTCCTGGATCAACTTTACATTCTCTAAGGCATCACGAACCAAAATAGTGCCCAGCAACCTAGACTTCCTAGGCTCAAAGCAACAAACTGAAGAACGACAACTCCTCCTATATAAGGCCTCATAAGGAGCCATCTGAATACTCGACTGGAAGCTGTTGTTGTAGGCAAATCTGCAAGCACTAAGAACTAATCCCATGAACCCCCAAAATCTATAACACATGCGCCTAGCATTTCCTCCAAGATCTAAATGGTGCTATCGAACTACCCGTCCGTCTGGGGCTGAAATGATGTACTCAACTAAACCCGTGTACCTAACACATGTTGCAAAACTCTCCAGAAATGCGATGTGAACTGCGTGCCTCGATCGCAGATAATAGATATCGGCACACCATGAAGACGAACAATCTCATGGATATAGATATGAGCCAGCTACTCTGAAGAATCGGTAGTCATAATGAGAATAAAGTGTGCAGCCTTGGTCAGTCTATCCACAATAACCCACGCTGCGTCAAATTTCTTCAAAGTCTCTAGAAGCCCAACAACGAAATTCATGGTAATACGCTCCCATTTCCACTCGAGAATCTCAAGTCTCTAAAGTAAACTACCCGGCCATTGGTGCTCGTACTTCACTTGCTGACAGTTCAAACACAGAGCAACATACTCCACTATATCTTTCTTCATTATTCTCCGCCAATACTGTTGCCTCAAATCTTGATACATCTTGGCGGCACCCGGATGAATGGAATATCGCAAACTGTGGGCCTCTTCAAGAATCAACTCACGCAACCCATCTACATTGGGCACATAAATCCGACCTTGCATCCGCAACACCCCATCATCTCCAATAGAAACCTCCTTGGCATCACCGTGCTGCACCGTGTCCTTAAGGACAAGCAAATGGGGGTCATCATACTAATGCACTCTGATGCACTCATATAAAGAAGACCGAGAAACCATGCAAGCAAGAACCCGGCTAGGCTCCAAAACATCTAACCTCACGAACTGATTGGCCAAAGCCTGAACATCCAATGCTAGTGGTATCTCACCAACTGGAATATATGCAAGACTACCCATGCTCTCAGTCTTTCAACTCAAGGCATCGGCTATTATATTGCCCTTCCCGGGATGGTACAAAATGGTAATATCTTAATCTTTTATTAGCTCTAACCACCTCCACTGCCTCACGTTTAGATCCTTTTATTTAAAAAGGTGTTGTAGACTCATATTATCTGTGAATACCTCACACGACATGCCATTGAGATAATGCCTCCAAATCTTTAATGCGTGCACATGCACAATGGCTGCCAACTCTAAATCATGAACATGGTAGTTCTTCTTATGAGGCTTCAGCTGAAGCGAAGCATAAGCGATCACCATACCTTCCTACATCAAGACACATCCGATGCCAATCTACAAAGAATCACAATAAACTACAAATGAACCCGATGTTGACGGCAAAACTAGAACTGGAGCTGTGGTCAAAGCAGTCTTGAGCTTCTGAAAGTTTCCTCACACTCATCACAGAACTTGAATGAGGCACCTTCTAGGTCAATCAAGTCAAATGTGCGGCAATGAATGAAAAACCATCCATAAAACAGCGATAATAACCTGCCAAACCCAAGAAGCTCCGAAACTGTGTAGCTGAAGACGGTCTAGGCCAAGTTTGAACTGCCTCAATCTTCTTCGTATCTACCTTGATCCTCTCACTAAACACCACGTGGCACAAGAACACAACCGAGTCAAGCAAAAACTCACACTTGGAGAATTTTGTCATATAGCTTCTTCTCCCTCAAAGTCTAGAGTACAATCCTCAGATGCTGTTCATGATCCCCCTGGCTACATGAGTAAATTCATATTTTATCAATGAACACAATGATGAATGAATCAAGATACATCTAGAATACATTATTCATCAAGTGCATAAAGGTAGCTGGGGCATTGGCCAAGCCAAAAGACATCACAAGAAACTCGTAGTGACCAAAGCGCGTCTTGAATGCCGTCTTCAAAATATCAAAATCTTGAAACATCAACTGATGATACCCTAACCTCAAATCAATCATCGAAAACACTCTAGTACCCTAAAGATGGTCAAACAAGTCATCAATGCATGGTAGTGGGTATTTATTCTTAATTGTAACTTTGTTCAACTGCCTGTAATCAATGAACATCCGCATAGTATCATCCTTCTTCTTCACATATAGAATTGTCGCACCTCAAGGAGACATACTAGTCCTAATGAAACCCTTACTAAGAAACTCTTGAAGTTGTTCCGTCAACTCTTTCAATTCCACTATTGCCATGTGATATGGTGGAATAAATATAGGTTGGGCGCCCGACACCAGATCTGCACCAAAATCAATATCCCTGTCGGGTGTCATGCTTGGCAAGTCTGCAGGAAACACATCCAGAAAGTCTCTTACTACTGAACAGACTTAATGGTACGAGTATCAGCACCAACATCCCTCACAAAGGACAAATGGTGCACATGGTGCACAACAATAAAATTACCAACTGGTGTAGATACATGAGCAAGCATAACTAAAGAATCACAGGGTGTATCCAAATAACGAGCAAAAGTATGATGACATATAAGAATAAGTGGATCTAGGATCAAATATTAATGAAGCATCACTTGGCACACTGAAACAGTACCTGTGATCATAGCATCAGGACCAACTACCTCTGGCTTAGCGGGAAAAGCATACCATCGAGCCAGACTGCCACCTATTCGACTTCCCCCTCTTGGGTGACCCCGAACTGCCCGAGTCCCACCTTGAGCTGGCTGAGTGGGTGGTGAAGTAACTGGTGTGGAAGTAGTAGCATGAACTCTCTACTGAACAGGACCTCCAGTAAGACGGGGGCAATACCTCCTCACATGCCCCAACTCCCTACACTAGAAGCAACCTCGATCTCGGGATGACTGCGGGGCCTCAACCATACCTCAAGAAGTAGATTAACGACTGGAAAAATCCCGTACTAACAAACCCTGAATTGATGGAGCACGGTACAAACTCTGAGCTAGGAGTGCACTGAGTGATGACTGAACCAGACGAGTACCATAGGGACCATGACTAGCTGATGCACCATGATGAACCAGACGAGCCATCTGAGTGGGCCCATAGGGACGACCCCTACTGTGATGTGACTGTCCTCCAGATGAGTACCATTGAAACAACCTGAAACATAGGGCCTCTTGCCCTCTCGCTCCTCGCACTCAAGCATGCGAACCGAATCTAAGCGCCTGGTAATCTCGACCATCAATGAACCTCCTGATCCTCTCTCTCTCAGTAGGAACTAACCACACTACATGACAAGCCAGATCTGTGAACCTCATCTCATACTGAGTGGCTATCATACCTTCTTGGCGTAGCTGCTCAAACTGCCTACCTAACTCCTCCCTGCGAGTCTGGGGACAAACTTCTCTAGGCAGAGAACTAAGAACTCATGCCACGTAAGTAGTGCCGCGCCGACTGGCATGCTAAATTCATAGGTCTGCTATCATCTGTAAGCTGCACCTGTCAGCCGAAAGGTAGTGAATGCAACCCCGCTGGTGTCCAAAAGACCTGCTGTTTGAAGAATCCACTAACACTTATCTAGGATATACTTAGTATCCCCTGACTCTACACAACTGAACTCTAGAGGTTTAAGCATCCCAAACCGATCCAGTATTTTCTGCTCCTCATCACTTATTGGTGGGTCAACCTCGGCCCGAGCAAAAATAGCCGGCTGGGCTGGTAGTATGTGTCTGGAGTCCCTGAGCTATCTGCTCTAGAGTACAGGTGGCGGGAGTCTGGGCACCTCCCCCGTCCTATGAAGTGGCTAGTGCAGCTGCAACTAAAACCTCCTGAGCAAGGCTTGTGCATACAGTCAAAATTTGGGCCAAGGCCTTCTGAAGGCTGGGGATAACAATAGGAACTGATGGTGCATGAGCTGGTCCCACTGGTTCAACAACATCTGGTGTCTGATCCTCTGCTGGAGCAACTGGTGTCTCAAAAAGTGCCGCACTAGCTGTAGCACGAGGCGCACATCGGCCTCTACCGTGGCCCCGGCCTATCTTTGCCCTAACTGGTGGTACTGGTGGCCGTCCGCCTAATCCAGTCGTACGTGTCCTGATCATCTGTGAGAGAATAGAAGACTCAAGTTTCAAGCTTCGGAAATAACTAATCCGCACGACAAGTAAGAAAGAAAGTGAAGTTTCCTAACGGTTTGGTGGCCTCTCAAATATAAGTAGAAACGTCTCCCTACCGATCCACAAGACTCTAGTAAACCTGCTCATGACACATGAGACCTAAGCAACCTAGTGCTCTAACACCAACTTTTCACGACCCAACTCCAACTGGAGTTGCGACGTCACCTGACACTACTTGCTAGGCAAGCCAACAATTCGCATAACAACTAAACATATTAATAAACAAGGTTTGATAAACTTAATAGTGGAAATATCATAATCATCTAACGAAAGAAATAACAATACTGATACAACCATCCCCAAAATCTTGTGTCAACGAGTACATGAGCACTACTGAGTATCAAAATATAAACCAAATCCATAGTACAACTGTCTGGATAATAGAACAGTAATAAGAAAAATAAAGGAAAGAGAGTCAAGGTTTGCGGACGTCATAGTAGCTACCTCGAAGTCTCCAATTTCTAGTACTAACACGGCTCTAGAATCACCACGTCCAGATGTACTTAGATCTACACACGAAGTGCAGAGCGTTGTATGGGTACAATCTACCCCATGTACTCAACAAGTAATAGAACTAACCTTGGGCTGAAGGAACTGACGAGCTCACAAGAAGACAGTCAGAACCAATAAATGACAACACCGATATAATGATGACAATCGCAATAAGTAACTCAAAGTAATTATCAAAATCTACTCATTCATATTACATCAATTTAGACATGCTTTCAAGAATAACAATTAAAGCACAACATTGACAAGAACATGTCAGTTACAGCTACCATGAGGAATAATATATCTCTATGCCTACATTTCAAGTATGCATGTTAGCTGAATGATTTCACGGTGATATCCCCAGGTACTCTCACTCTCAACTCACTCAAGCTGTCTGTTTCAAATGTCAACCTCATCACACACACACAATCACTGAGCACTATAGGGGTGCCTGGCTTCAATGCCCCTCACCAAAGCACGTGTTTGTATGTATGTGTGTGTGTGTGTGTATATATATATATATATATATATATATATATATATCTCAATGTGCCTATGCTCACTGCTAGTATGTCAGACTCTGGAGGGACGGATCCTGCCCAAGCGTTAATCGAAAGCCTACCTGCTGCGGCGTGCAACCAGATCCACATAATAATAATAATAAGAATAATAGTAATAATAATAATAATAATAATAATAATAATAATAATAATAATAATAATAATAATAATAATAATAATAATAATAATAATTGTAAAGCCAATATGACCTGCTGCGGCATGAAACCCCATCCATGATAACACTCTCAACACGGCTCTAAGGCCCATCTCAGTTATCAATCTCTCAAGTCTCAAGGGTGCACAATCTCGTATTACTCATCCCAACAACTCCACATATGGAACAACAATGATAACATGCCGTGTAACAATGAATGATGAATAGAGACTGAGATATGACATGCCAATGAAGAATCAAGACTGAGTGTATAAATACAGTTAAATCAGATAATCCAAAATAACAGAAATAGCCTCATTAGGTCTCAATCAAACAAGCACATAGCATAAATATGATTTCTAACACGAAACATGGCTCGCTTAATCTAACAAGTAGGAAAGGTACGGATGAAACAAGACATGATAGAAACATAGTCTAGTAGTCAAATGGGAACATGATTACTCAGTGCACGCCCACACACCCACACGCCCGTAACCTAGCATGTGCCTCACCCCCAAAAAATCACAAATAACATGTTTCACAGGGATAAATACCCTCAAATCAAGGTTTAGAAATGTTACTTACCTCAAAGCGCACAACTCAATACTCCAACAAGCCCTTGCCTCATGAATTAGCCTCCGAACGACTCAAATCCAATCACAATAACTTAATACCATCAATAATAGCCATAGGAAATAATCTGAAAAGATAAAACTAGAATCTTTATTCAAAATCGAAAAGCCAACCCAACAAGTCAACCTCGAGCCCGCACCCCGGAACCTGGCAAAATTTATGAATTCCGAACACCCATTCAATTACGAGTCCAACCATCACGAAGTTAGAGGGGCATTTGCATAGACTGAAAATCTAGAGCTGAGTATTTCTTTTTCGCGTTCACGAGTAATTGTCCGTATTCGCTTAGGTTGCTGGAGATTGGGCATCGCGCTCTCATAGAGCTGAGCTGAGAGCTGGAAGTTGGAAGCTTATTCATCGGTTTCGCGTATGAGTGGACGCATTCACGAAGTGTGGGCGCCTGTGTGCTTCGCGTTCGCATGATTTAATTCGCGATCGCGTAGCGTATTTGTGGATGTAGTATAGGTTGTTCTTCGCGATTGCGAAGGTTTTTCCGAGATCGCATATAGTATACATAGGGCAGTGCTTTTTCTTTTTCGCGATCGTAGTGGTATTTGCACGATTGCGATTTATTGATTTGCCTAGTGATTATAAGTGCTCTAATTTCGGGGGTTTCAACCATTTTTCAATATTTTGAGCTATGGAGCTCGGATTGAGATGATTTTTGAAGTGATTTCGACCATATGGATTGGTGTAAGTGTTCTCTACTCGACTTTGGTTACATTTTTTGAATCTATCTTCGTTTTTAGTAATTGGATTGTGAATTTTAAAGAGAAAATTGGGGGGGGGGG